>JYFJ02004698.1:0-30033 GCA_000934665.2 Catajapyx aquilonaris | reverse complement strand
CATTACGTGAGTGCGCATGTTCCGCATTTGAATGGCCTCACCCCGCACTCCGTAGCTGAAGGACCTCTCATACGAGGAGACCCCTGCTCACCTTCACCATGCGGCCCCAATGCCCAGTGTCGCCAGCACAATGACCAGGCCATATGCAGCTGCCTCCCTGGATATGAGGGAAGCCCACCTGGCTGCAGGCCAGAGTGTGTGGTCAGCTCGGAGTGTCCGCTGGACAAGGCCTGTCTGCAGAAGAAATGTCGCGACCCTTGCCCCGGAACGTGTGGGGTTGGGGCCCAGTGTAGAGTGATCAACCACAGTCCCGTTTGCAGCTGTCCAGCTGGACACACTGGCGATCCCTTCAGTCGTTGCTTGCCTATCCGTACGTCCTGCAATACAGTATACTTCCCACCTGTATATATTTGCATGCTAATCCTTTTTGCACGTTTTTGCATGCAGCCAGCACCACCGAAGCCCCAGACCGTGTAGGTCCCAAAGACCCCTGCATTCCGTCTCCATGCGGGTCGAATGCAGTGTGTCGCAACAGCGGAGGGTCCCCCCAATGTACGTGTCTCCCCGAACACGTGGGGTCCCCACCCAACTGCAGACCCGAGTGCACCATCAACCCGGATTGCCCCCAGCACCTGGCCTGCATAACCCAAAAGTGCAGGGACCCATGCCAGGGAGCGTGTGCTCCAAACGCCTTATGTCGTGTGAATAGCCACACCCCATCGTGTACATGCCCTCCAGGTCATTCAGGAGATCCGTTCCTCAATTGCTACGTCCAACAAAGCAGTAAGACCCCAATATGTCATGTTAATCACACTAACTATCGCTTAAGTCTGAATGAAGTCAGAGAGTGGAAATGGTATTGTAATACTGGTATTTGGTACAAAATTATTTCCTGCGTGTAATGCTGTAATTTAATTCCAATAGCGCCCCCGTCGATTGATCGCACCAGTGCGTGCATACCTTCACCATGTGGTTCAAACGCTGAGTGCAAAGAGCACGGCGGTGCAGCAGCGTGCGTCTGCTTCCCTGACCACTTCGGAAACCCTTACTCGGGATGTCGTCCTGAGTGTGCCGTGAACTCAGATTGCGCCCCGAACAGAGCATGCACACAGAACAAGTGTGTTGACCCATGCCCAGGAGTGTGCGGTCAGAATGCGGATTGTCAGGTGGTCAACCACGTTCCCACCTGCAGTTGTCTCCCTGGATTCACCGGGGATCCATTCTCGTACTGCCGACACGCCCCACACACCAGTAAGGCAATTGCATGTCACATTTTGCATGAGCACTTGCATGACCTTTCTTTTCCTCCCTGTAGCTCCACAGCCTGACCGTAAAGGAGACCCGTGCATACCATCGCCCTGTGGACCCAACAGCCAATGCAACCGAAATGGGGATCAGGCCATTTGCAGTTGCCTCCCAACATACGTTGGAAGCCCTCCTTCGTGCAGACCAGAGTGTGTGGTCAACTCAGAGTGTCCCTATGACAAAGCGTGTCTCAACCTGAAATGCCGTGACCCTTGCCCTGGAACGTGCGGGTTGGGTGCCCTCTGTAGGGTCATCAAGCACAACCCCATTTGCAGTTGCCCTGTGGATCACACCGGAGATCCGTTCACACGTTGCCTACCAATCCCTCGTAAGCATGGTTTTGCACTCACCTTTACTCTTTTGAGCACGTTGCATGCATTGTCTTATCCCACTAGCCACGACCGAGCCCACCCGAACCGAGCGACCTCGAGACCCGTGCTTCCCGTCCCCGTGCGGCCCCAACGCCCTGTGCGATCACGTGGGAGCCAGTTCCCACCGCTGCGCCTGCGTGTCCGGCTACTTGGGCAGCCCTCCCCACTGCAGGCCCGAGTGCGTGGTCAACTCGGAGTGCGCCAGCAACCAAGCCTGCATCGGGCAGCGGTGCGGCGACCCTTGCGCCGGGGCCTGCGGGTACAGCGCCCAGTGCAGGGTCATCAACCACAACCCAGTGTGCTCCTGCCTCCAGGGCCACACCGGAGACCCCTTCGTCGGATGCCACCCTGCCCCTCCGGAGACCAAGGAGGACCCCTGCAGGAACAGCCCCTGCGGCTCCAACGCGGTCTGCACCAGGAGAGGAGACGCGGCCTCCTGCGCCTGTCTGCCAGACTACTTCGGCAACCCCTACGTCGGGTGCAGGCCAGAGTGCGTCCTCAACTCCGACTGCCAGACCTCAAAGGCTTGCATCAACAGCCACTGTCGAGACCCATGCGAAGGAATCTGTGGAGCTCAGGCCACGTGCGATGTCATCAACCACATACCAACATGCAGCTGTCCTCCTGGATACACCGGAGATCCATTCTCATATTGTCGACAGGTTCCCTCCACCAGTAAGCCATACGCTTGTTAAAGGGACACTCCACTCAAAATACAAGTTGGGCTCTAAAATCGGGCAAAAAATCCTGATTCCGAGAGTACAAGCAGTTTTCCTGAGAGACGAACGGTAAGGCCATGGCCAATTTGAGCCGTGGACCAAAGATGGCTGAGAATTATGGCAGTTTCTGCCAAGTCCCGGTTGGCGGCGCGCGCGGAGGGGGCGGGCAGCTCTTTTGCGCCAGATTCGAATTGACAAACTTTGACGGCTCGCCATGGCCTTACCGTTCGTCTCTCAGGAAAACTGCTTACACCCTCGGAATCAGGATTTCCCCCCCGATTTTTACAGCCCAACTTGTATTTTGAGTGGGGTGTCCCTTTAATTAATTTTTGCATCCATTACACATTACACTCAATTTCTGCCCCAGCTGAACGCACACCTCTTGGTGACCCATGCGTCCCATCACCATGCGGCCCCAATGCCCAGTGTCGGCAGCACAATGACCAGGCCATATGCAGCTGCCTCCCTGGATATGAGGGAAGCCCACCTGGCTGCAGGCCAGAGTGTGTGGTCAGCTCGGAGTGTCCCCTGGACAAGGCCTGTCTGCAGAGGAAATGTCGCGACCCTTGCCCCGGAACATGCGGTTTCGGAGCACAATGCCGTGTGCTTAATCACAGTCCTGTGTGCAGCTGTCCAGCTGGTCACACAGGAGATCCCTTCACTCGTTGCCTGCCTATCCGTACGTCTAATTGCACTTTTCCTGTCTTGTATGCATGTTAATCGCACGTCTTTGCATGCAGCCAGCACCACCGAAGCCCCAGATAGAGTCGGACCAACAGACCCCTGCGTACCATCACCATGTGGGTCGAATGCAGTGTGTCGCAACAACGGAGGTTCCCCACGATGCACGTGTCTCCCCGAGCACGTAGGGTCCCCACCCAACTGCAGACCTGAATGTCTGATCAGTCCTGATTGCCCCCAGCACCTGGCCTGCATAACCCAAAAATGCAAGGACCCATGCCAGGGAGCGTGTGCCCACAATGCGGTCTGTCGTGTGTCAAGTCATACCCCATCGTGCACCTGCCCTCCAGGTCACACGGGTGACCCATTTGTCAACTGCTTCCGTGAAGATACCAGTAAGATGCGGTGCAAGCTGCGGTTTCATTCTCATCACATATGATTGTCCATTTCAGAAGTGACGCCTGGAGATCCATGCGCGCCTTCTCCGTGCGGCGAAGGTGCGTTGTGTCGTGATGTCAACGGGGCTGCCATCTGCTCCTGTCCTGCAGGCCTGTTTGGCAACCCGTTCCAGTCATGCAGACCCGAGTGCGTCATCAACGCGGACTGTCCCCCAGACAAGGCATGTCTTGGCCGGAAATGTCTGGATCCATGCGACGGAACATGCGGTATAAACGCAATCTGCCAGGTCATAGGCCACCAAGCGCATTGTCTCTGTCCTCCTGGATACATCGGCGATGCCTTCTTGCAGTGTCGCATTGAACCTCCGTCAAGTAAGTCCTCTTACAGTCGACACTGCCTCTGGGGGTATAACTAAAATAATTGAATTAATGATGCGTCCTCTTACAGCTGTCCGTCCAGAGTGTGTGTCCGACCAGGAGTGTCCGGCAGAAAAGGCTTGCATCGGACAGCAGTGCCGTAACCCGTGCCATGAGTACCAAGGGGTGTGCGCACCCACAGCTATTTGTCAGGTTGTGCAGCACCGTGCGTCGTGCTCCTGTCCCCCCGGACTCAGTGGAGATCCGCAGAGCCATTGTCGGAAGATCGGCTGCACAAGTGACAGCGAGTGTCTGGCGTCCCAAGCGTGTGTGGACGAGGTCTGCAGAGACCCCTGCTTGTTCAGCCAGTGTGGCAGCCAGGCATTGTGTCACGCCCAGTTCCATCGGGCCAACTGCTACTGTCCAGACGGTTTCAGAGGCAACCCTCAGGACGCATGCATACGTCCGCAGTGTACCTCGGACAGCGAGTGCCCCGCGCACCTGTCCTGCAGGAATGAGAGGTGCGAGGATCCCTGCAGATGCGGACACAACTCCCAGTGCATTGTCAACTACCACAGACCAAGCTGTATCTGCTTGCCTGGATACCAAGGCGATGCGTACGGTGGCTGTGTTCAAAGTGAGTCGCTTTGTTAGTGTACCATGCTCATGTGTTTACGGAATGCTCATGCTTACAGTTGAGGAGCGAGTTGACTACGAGTGTCGCAGTGATGGCGAATGCTCGTCCGGACTGGCTTGTCTGTCAGGTCACTGCGTTGACCCCTGCTCACGTGGGACTCCATGCGGTACAGGCGCATTGTGTCGTGTGCGTAACACCCTTCCAGCACGCAGCCTCGTGTGTCAGTGTCCCGCTGGCTACATAGGAGATCCACATGTCCGATGTGATCCGGGTGAGAAAAGCAACATAACAACTCTAACTGTACATAAAACTATTAACCACTTGCCTGCCTAAGTCTCATTTCAGGTCTGCAACGAATTAACCATTTAATCCTCCCCTTCCCACTGTTTTGAATGCGAAACAGCAACACTGACTCATAACAAAAAAAAGTCTGAAACCATAGTTGGCGCAGAGATAACCGAGTTTACTGTTCTAGCTCCGACCGATAGACCCGGATGCTCCTCGGATGACCAGTGTCCGAGTCACCAAGCTTGTCGACAGCGAATCTGCGTGGATCCATGCGTTGTGGTCAGCCCATGTGCGACCAACGCACTGTGTGATGTACGCCTGCATCGAGCTCATTGCCAGTGTCCGCAAGGCTACCAGGGCGATCCATTCAGCAATTGCTACCAGGGTGAGGAGCCTATTCACGCCTAGCCTAATCTGCCTTGATCTATAATATGTACGTGTGTTTTCAGTGAGAGAGCCAGAGGCTGAGTGTCGCACCGACGGAGACTGTGCTACCAACAGAGCGTGCGTCCAGCAGCATTGCGTCGACCCGTGCCAGAGAGGACGTCCGTGTGGGACAGAAGCAATCTGCAGGTCCGAGTCGCACCGTGCTGTCTGCTCATGTCCACCGGGATGGGCCGGAAATCCTCAAGCCAGATGCTTCAAACGTAAGTCTACTTGGCTGAAAAGGGGATGGCGTGGATTAACATTGCTTTCTGTCACAGCTGGATGCACGAGTGACCTGGAGTGTCCACTGGATCGTACGTGTGTCACTGGAAGCTGCGTCGATCCCTGCCTCCACGGTCGGTCCAGATGCGGTGTTGGTGCCCAGTGCACCGCTTCAGACCACCGGGCCACCTGCGCATGTCCCAGAGGCACGCAAGGAGATCCGTTTGTCTCCTGCGTCAGTGTCGTTTGCCACTACAACGACGACTGCTCAGATCACGAGGCGTGCGACCGTCTCAACCGTGTTTGCCGCCCTGTATGCAGCCACGATGCATGTGGATCCGCAGCAATCTGCCATCCAGCCAACCACCAACCGCAGTGCAGGTGTCCCTCTGGATTAGTCGGGAACCCGCATGTGGCCTGCGAGCCTGACGATGGTCGGCATCCTCCTGTTGGGTGTCGCGATGACTCCGATTGTCCTCCAGCCGAAGCTTGTATCAACCAGAGATGTCAAGACCCCTGCCTGCAGGGTCCATGCCCACCTGGACAAGAGTGCCTGTTGATATCCCTCGGAACCTCAACATTGCGGGCAGTCTCATGCCAGTGTCCAGCTGACAGTGTCGCTGACCAGAACGGCCAGTGTCGCTCACCGGTTCTGCCAGGACCACAGTGCCAGCGAGACCCGGACTGCTCTCCAAGGGACAAGTGTGTCGGAGGAGTGTGTGAAGACGCCTGTCGTGTGCAGCCTTGCGGACACAACGCAATCTGCGAGTCCAGGTCGCACACTTCCAGCTGCAGGTGTCCAACTGGATACTCTGGAGATCCACGCACTCGATGTGTCTACAGTATGTATAGCGAGCACCCCAAGGTGGCGGTAGCTTTGTCTATCTGTCCCACCTTTGTCATCTGTCCCACCTTTGATCTGATGGTTGCGATGTATTTTTTCTAATAAGCAATACCTAAATTTACAGCCCCACCGACTCCACCGCCACCTCCGACGCCAGAGTGTTACGTCGACGACGACTGTCCAGACAACAGAGCCTGCGATCAAAATACATGTGTGAACCCATGCACAAGGGGACATCCATGCGCACCGTCCGCGTTCTGCTTTGCCACCAGCCACAAGGTGACTTGCAGGTGTCCTCAAGGCTTCACTGGAGACGCTACACGTGAATGCAAACCAGGCAAGTGTGCTCAGGGTTGCCCATGTCACGAGCGAAGCAAGGGTTTTTTCTAATGTGATTCGATTACAGAGAAGGACGATCCGTTGGTCGTTGGGTGTGCTGCGGACACTGAATGTCCGCCTGAACGAGCCTGTGTGAACGGACGTTGTTCCAGCCCATGCTCGTGTGGACCCAACGCGGAGTGTAGGGTCATAGGTCAGCGAGCCGTTTGCCTGTGCCCTGCTGGATATTCAGGACGGCCCGAAATTGGATGCTACAAGCGTAAGTGTTCAATGCCTTTTGGAGACTTTTTCTCATCGAATCAAGTCTGATAGACTAGCTGTCTGTCTGTCCGTGGACAGGTATCAGGGTCTACACCGCAGGAGGTAGCGACAAACGGTTTTCGGATTTGGATTCAGTGGACCCTAAGGATTGACGGTCAACATCCGGTTTTCCGTGTTCACTAGCTATCCGCCATGGTCAATAGTTTTAAAATGCCCAATTTGGATAAATATTTTCCTTGGCAATGAGAAAAAGTCTACTGGAATCACGCTCCAAGTGTACTTGCTTTAGAAATTTATTTTCCTTTGGTTACCTTGGCAACTAGAAATGATACTTGACAACATTGCATGTCATTGTTGTCCAATTTTTTAAAATTATTTTCCGTGGTAATGAGAAAAAGTACACTCGAATCACGCTCTTGTTAAAAGTACACTCGAATCATGCTCTTGTTAAAGGTATACTCGAATCACGCTCTTGTTAAAAGTATACTCGAATCACGCTCTTGTTAAAAGTATACTCAAATCACGCTCTTGTTAAAAGAGGAATCACGCTCTTGTTTCTTTCTCCTGAACAGTGGGATGCTCGTCAGACGCTGAGTGTCCAAACGACCGTGCCTGTCGAGATGGTGAGTGCGTGGACCCGTGTCTGCTTGCTGATGGACGGTGCGGGTCAGGAGCTGAGTGCAGGGCGTCCAACCACGCTGCATCGTGCATCTGTCTCCCCGGACGCATCGGCGACCCCAAAGTGCGATGCGAGTCGCCGGAGTGTCTGGTGGACTCCGACTGTGCGGACACCCTCGCATGCGTCCGACACCGCTGCGTTGACCCCTGCTTGGCCTCAGGTCATCCCTGCGCCCACAATGCGCTGTGCACCGCCAGACGACACTCAGCGTCCTGCCGATGCCCTGATGAGCTCCCACGAGGCGATGCTCTGATCCGTTGCCTCCCTGGACCAAAACCAGGGAAGCACGACTCTGGATGCAAGTCCGATGCGGATTGCCCTGGAACTCTGGCCTGCTTCTCCGGAGAATGTAAGGACGCCTGTCTGGAGCTGCATCCATGCGCAACTGGTGCGGTATGTCGTGCACTTGATTCACTACCGGTGCGGACTATGGTGTGCGTGTGTCAGCCAGGATATGTGCCGGATCATACCGGTGCATGCCGCATGGTCATACCGAGAGTGCCAGATGGCTGCTCATCAGACGAAGACTGCCCGTCCGACAGGTTGTGTCTGCATCGCTCCTGTGTTGATCCTTGCACCAATGCCTGCGGATTAAACGCACAGTGTACCGTCTCACGGCACCGGCCCATCTGCGTGTGCGTTGAAGGACATCGCGGAAACCCCAACTTCGGATGCCGTCCCATTGGCTGCAGAAGCGATTCAGAGTGCCAAGACGACCAGACATGCTCGCAGGGTAATTGCATCAACCCGTGCGTACTGCAAGCACCGTGTGGTCGCCACGCAACTTGTGTTGCCCGAGCACATCGTGGACAATGCGTGTGCCAGCCAGGCTCCACTGGTGATCCGTACGAAGCCTGTCGCATTGTTGAGTGCACATCGGACGAGGACTGTACTGGCGACAGGGCATGTCGCTCCGGAAAATGTGTCAACCCATGCATCCACGACAGCCCATGTGAACCCAACGCACTGTGCCATCCTCTACGACATGCTGCACGATGCTACTGCCCACCGCACCTTCCCGATGGCGATCCGTACTCTCTCTGCCTTCTGAAGGTACGGCCAGAGTGTACCGAGGACTCGCACTGCGCATATCCCCTCGCCTGCATAGGCCAGAAGTGCCAGGAACCATGCGGTGTCATACGGCCATGTTCAGCACCGGCCACCTGTAATGTGCTGGATACCAGACCGATTCGTACCCTGACATGCGTGTGTCCTGAAGGGTACGTTGCTGACGAACGAGCATGTAAGCCACTCCCGCTTATACCACACGCATGCACATCGGACAGCCAGTGTCCTGAGGCACAGGCTTGCGTGCGCGGTACATGTCGCTCTGCATGTGACTGCGGTCCACATGCCGAGTGTCGTGTTGCTGCACATCGTGCCGTGTGCGCATGTCTTCCTGGATACCAAGGCGATCCGCAAGAGCAGTGCTTCCCTGTCGAATGCCGTTCCGATCGGGAATGCCCGGTGTCGCACACATGCAAGTACGGTACGTGCGTGCCTGTATGCGACGATGCACGGTGCACCCCAGGTGAACACTGCGATGCGGTTGACCACTCGCCAGTATGCCGATGCCATCAGCCATGCATCGTGCTGGGTTGCCGTGCTGACGACGAATGTCCGTCCGAGTTGGCCTGCGTAAACGGACGTTGCGCTGATCCCTGCATACAAAACGACACCTGCATCGGAACGTCATTCTCAGTCTGCCGTGCGCACAACCACATCGCAGTCTGCCGCTGCCCAGACGGATCTCCTGTGCCAAAGGACGGGCTCTGTCGCACCTCACCATCCGTCGAATGCATCTCCGACCACGACTGCCCATCAGGTCTCGCATGTCTCTCGTCCCGATGCGACGACCCATGCAAGACAGCCAAACCGTGCGGACGTAACTCAGTGTGTCGCGTTGTCGACACCCTCCCGTTGAGGACCATGATATGCGAGTGTCTTCCCGGATTCAGAGGAGATGCCAGCATCGGATGTGACCCATCGCACTGTCCTCCGGGTCAGATACCACTTCCGGATGGACGATGCGTACCAGGTAAGCCATCACAGTGTGTGGGTACAGTGCAACAGCCTGATTTCATCTTATTCCGTAGCCAAACCCGAGTGTGAGAGAGACACAGACTGTGCGGACAACGAGGTGTGCCAGCCACGAAACCGGACATGCGTGGACGCCTGCACCGTCAGCCCATGCGGTCCATTTACAATCTGCAGAGCAGCCAACCACAGATCCTTCTGCCATTGCATCGCAGGATACACCGGAGATCCAGAGACTGGATGCAGTAAGTGCATGGGCATCCATACCGCAACGAGCCGAACGTAACCCGAAATATTTTCCAGCTCCGACTCCAATCGGAAGGACGGACTTCCCCAGGCCAAACATCGTGGTCAACTGCCTGGCCGACGGTGTCCTCGTTGATCTGGACATCGGCAGCGGTTTCAACGGCATCGTGTACGTCAAGGGACACTCGAAGGACGAGCAGTGCAGGAGAGCGCTTAAGATGGACGTGGACGTGGGCAAGATCGACTTCAAAGTCAAATTCGGAACCTGCGGACTCATACATGTCGACGTAAGTCATTATCTTGCTGTACTAGAAGCTAAATTTTAACTCGTACGGTTGCTTCACAGGGACAGGCTGGCTTCATCCTGGTGATCCAGAAGCATCCGCATCTGGTGACGTGGAAGGCCCAGGCCTACCACATCCGCTGCGTGTACAACACTGGCGAGAAGACCATCACCATCGGCTTCAACGTCTCCATGCTGACCACCGCAGGGACCATCGCCAACACCGGTCCGCCCCCCACCTGCACCATGCGGATCGTGACGTCATCCGGCCGCGAGATCAGCTCTGCGGAGATAGGCGAGTCCCTCATGCTCCGTGTGGACGTCCAGCCAGCCAGCATCTACGGAGGCTTCTCGCGCACCTGCGTGGCCCGCACCAGCGACGAAGAACAAGGAGAGAACGAGTACCTGGTCACAGACGAGGACGGATGTGCCACGGACCCATCCGTGTTCGGACAGTGGCAGCAGGACCCTGAAACCAGGGTGTTGCTGGCTCCGTTCAACGCATTCAAGTTCCCCTCATCAAACAACATCAGGTTCCAATGCAACATACGCGTCTGCTTTGGAAAATGCCAACCGGTACGTATGAACTGGTAATGCGTATCATACAGATGCGACTAATATGGTGTTTGTACGCAGGTTAACTGTGCTGGTGAGAACGCGTATGGCCGTCGTAAGCGCCAGGCCGTTCCTCTTCCCCCTGGAAACAACCTGACCGCAGTGGACGTCCGCGAGTCCTACCAGGAGGGGCAGCTTAGAGAGGAGATCATGGTGCAGTCCAACGCCATACTGACCATCGAGCGACGGGAGGACAGGTTCATAGACCCCACCGATGGTAAGTCGCCAAGTATAGTGTCGCTTGAAGCATGCTCACGCTGCCCCTTTCCAGCCCCGGACATTCAGAAGGAGGAGGAGGAAGTGTGCATATCCGTCGTGGGCTTCATCGTCGCGTTGGTCATCACCGCGCTGCTGGCCCTGGTGGCCGTGGCCGTGGCCGTCTGCTGCTGGCTCCTGGCCTACCGACAGCAGCCCTCCTCACACGGGCCCCTCCCGCACCCGCCAGAGTTCCCCAACCCGCTCTTCGCCACGGCTGAGCCGCTGGCCGAGCCCTCTCCAGACTACCTCTCCTGAGCAAAATCACTCGCCATTCATTATTTATCTCGGTGTGTTTCCCCCCCCCAATGTTTGAGAGTGTGTGTGGGCCAACTAATGTTTCCCCCTCCAAAACAACCCAAGTGCGTGCGTGTGTGTGCCTGTCTTAAAAAGACAGGAGATTCCCCCGAAGGAGGTTCCTCAGAGTGAGGACATTATTTTGCCTGTTTTATATTGTTGGGTCTGTTACTACGTCGAATGTTGCGACAACCTGCCGCCGGGTGGGACTCTGGCAGTTTGCGCGTTACTCTTTTTTTTTTTAAAGGTTAATAATAATAACTTCCCCCTCGTCCCAACTGCCCCAGTTTGCCCGGCAGCCTTTATTACCAAGAAGTGTTTCCTTACACAACATGTGTGACAATATGCGGTGACCTCACCTTCCTTTCAACCAAGTCCTGACCCTTAACCATTTTTTTTTTTTTCTGGTGAAGGAAAAGAAGAAGAAAAAAATCACTGCTTTTTCGCTCTCATGAAACCTATGGTGTCTCTGCATCCCTACCAATGAAATAAAAGCCTCCAATCCTTAATTATTATAAAAAAATATTCGTTGTCATCATTGTCACCTTCCTACTCTTGGCTTACAGAATGTTCTGAACCTGTGCAAGGGTACGTATTCTCTGAAGGACTTTGTCACACCCCTGATCAAACTGGAAAAATTATACCGGTTGTAGGACGTGACGAACCTCTAATCGTCATTTGCAAGGTGGATCCGAAATTCAAATAGCCATTGCTGCACTCATACCTGGGGATTCAACTGCACCAAGTGTTCTTATTTACGTGAATCATACTTGAACTTGGTGTGTGAACCACCAATACAGAATGCCATGTCGTAGGGCTGCGACTGGTTGGACAATTCCTCACCTTCACTGCTTGACAGAATGAGGCTTTTGCCCCGCAAAGACACGTCTCGTAAATCATCTCCACTTGAACCCAAAATCAATGGAATCACTTCCTTTGTCATGAGGTCGTCAACGATTGTCAGTGTTTGCAGAGCATCCAATCTTATGCCTTGGAAAAGTTGACTGCATGCGGATGAATCAGTTGAATTAATGTTGTCCAACTGAAGATCCCTCAGGTTCTTCCTGGACAGGAGGTATCTGATATATCTCATTGGCATTGTCTCATCCACACAAAAATCTTCGATCTCTCGAAAGGCATGAGGAGTTGGGTACAGATGCAACTCAGTGAATTCATTTTCCTCGGCCTGAAGTGACTTTAGGTTGGGGAATATCTCCCCAATGGCTGCCAAGTTGACTCCAGTGCAGCCATATATCATCAGACTCTCTAGTTGTGAGAAGGACGTGTTTCTGTCCTGTCCAAATATGGATTCGAGTCCATGCACACTGTACAAATCGAGGTTGGAGAGATGACCCATGCAATTGTCCAACAAGCAGAGAAGGCTGGAAGCTGCACCTCCTTTAACACTTAAACTCTTGAGGTTGGCAAGTCTGTTTAGTGGACTTAGATCTGCTCCTCCTTCCAACCGCAGGTGAAGCTCCTCCAGGTTTGGGAAGTAGGTTGCAACCTTTTCAAGAATGTCGCGCTCATTTACATTGAGGGCACTGCCAAAGTCCTTAAAACAAGGATAAGGGCGCTTGCATAGTGAGAGAACATCCTTCACGTCACTAAATGACAAAACCTCCAACTTGGGAAGGTGCTGGAGCAGGTGCACTGCATCACTGGGTTGGATGGGTACACAGGATAGGATTTTTCTCAGGCGCTTGAAGTTTGCCAGAGTACGCAAGTCCTGCGGTTGTTGGGTGCCCCTCCTCATTACAATCTCCTCCAGACGTGGAGAGCTTTGAATTATTGGTGTCAGGAGATTTTGGGAACCCAGAGTGGAAATTTCAATTGAACGCTGCTTGGTCAGCTTGGGGAAGGAAAGAGGCGATTCGATATCCATAATCCTGCAACCATCACTGACATCTCGAAACACTTGCAAATCACTCATGACATGGAAACTGGAAATCAACTGTAAGTACCAATCAGCAGAGAGAAAAATGTAATCTCCCCCCACAATCTCAGTACACTTGCGATGAAGAGCAGCGGTAATGTCGAAATCCTCATCCAACAGTGAACACACCCTCAGTACCTCCCCCACGTACTCATTTGCAAGAGTGTTTGGGATGCTGCAGACGTACTGGGAAATAATCTCCTCTTCATGTTGGCCCCTGCTCCTTTTGCAGGCTTGCACTGCAATGTCAGCCACGGTGGGCAGGCTGAGCTGCAGGAGGCTTCGGGGCTGCTTCCTTCTGGGCATGGTCTGTGGAATGAGGAGAGAAAAGTGCATCAGAAGTTAAACCAATGCCCAACAATGCACCAATGTCCTGCTCGACCAATTTTATTTCGAAGCTAACAGTGAGTCTGCGTCAAAGCCGCACTGCTCTCATTCGTCACTCATGACTCGTATCGAATTCGCGACACCTTGTAGCGTCATGGATTTGCCAGGCGCACCTACCACGGGAATCTGGTCACCTGCCATGCTTCGTTTGGCATACAGCGAGGCTCACAGCAACAAGTGCATAAGTGCCAAGTCATTTTCGAGTCGACTTGACCTGCTTTCTGATTCAATGGTTCAATTATTTTAGGGGCGGTAGCCGCTAAGTAAGACTGTTCAACAATTTTCAACAATGAATTTCTTCAACATCTTCTTGTTGTTGTTGTTGCTGTTGTTGTCGTTACGCTTTATTTATTCGCCCTTACTCAAGTCCTGCTGTAGGCAGAGCTGCCAAATTTTGAACATAGATCCCCGCCGTCATTCTCCTTCCGCCAAGGAGGTCTTACTACCCTTTTTTCCACTCAAGGGAATGTTTTTGCTCTTATTTCCACTGAAAATGGTCACAGATGGCATCATGCTAATATCAGCATCTCGATAAAATTTTTGTTATTGACATGACCTCTTCAATTTTAAGGCTGGGTTCAGCTTTGAGCAAGGGAAGGCAAGTGGTTGACTGGACGATGGAAAGTCAGGTTGGCATTTCAGTTGGCCTAGATTGGAGATCTCATATGGTGATGATCATTCAGCCCAAATGAAGACTAAGGTGCAAATAAATCTCCCGTAATTCCTGGCAATTCAATTCTCCCAATATAGAACTGTTTTATTTCCCAACCAGTTTCCACCTAGTCAGGAGAATCCAACATTTTTTCATAAGTGGTTGTATCAGAATGGCCAGGTCGAGAATGGAAGGTAGGAAGTCCAGTACAGTTCTGGCCAATAATCGAGGCAACCGAGAGCGACATTTTTCCGAAGCGGCAGAAGAAGGAATCTGGCTCGCACGGCTTGTAACATGCTTATCTTCGATTCCTTCTTCTGCCGCTTCGAAAAAATGTCGCTCTCGGTTGCCTTGATTATTGGCCAGAACTGTACAAGTGACATTCACCTGTGTAAGCAACATTTTGTCAACCAAAAATTTCAAGGGCAAAAAATGTTCCTTCGTTGGGGAAAGGATATGATCTTTTGCTTCTCCATTGCTGTGACATTCAATCAGATGTATTGATGACACATTGGTGATCATATGGAGGATGGTGTAATCCATACGATTGAACGTGTAGAGCATCACCAGCCAATGCACAGCAAAGCAAGGAGGACATTGCACCCTCAGAAAACATGAAGCAACACGCCTACGAACTAGTTCCCAAGTCTCACCATAAGGATAATATATTTATCTCCCCTATTTATGTCCCCCGAAAAGACGATTGTCTTATGGGGTAATAAATAATAATAATAATAATAATAATAATAATAATTATCTCTCCATTCTCAATCACTTCTGCTCATGGTGACTGACACCAAGTTCATGTTAAATACTGTGTCCATTAATTAATTGGATAAAACGGGTGACAATCAGGTTTGACCTTCACGTTTTGCCCATGATATTTTTGGTTGGCAATATTTCCCCACTTTGAGAGCCATAGTTTGCCTGCCAATTGTTACCTGTTGTCCCAAGGTGGACCCTGAGGTTGTTCCAAATCCCTCCAATCAACTCCAGTAGGAGGCAGAAACGCTCCCTTTCCAGCTCCAGGCTCAGCAGCAGGCACAAACTGACAGGCTCTGGAAGGAGAATGGAATGAGTCATTAGGAACAAAATCTTTAAAAGGGTACACCAGGCACTCAAACCCACCCGGAATATTCAATTAAAACTTTACTAGAAAAACCCTCGCTATGCCCGCTTTTTTCTACGGTGCAGGCGTAGAAAACCACTTGCTTCACTCGCTTTTATCTAGGTCTGTGGCCTAGAGTGCCCACCATATTTTCAATCGCTTCGGACTTATAGCCAGTGATGATGCCAATCATATCCACACCCCCTACCCCCACCCGTTCCACCGTGCATCCGCATATCTGTGATTCCCTACCCTGTGACCAATCTGCAATCACACCTTTGCATTGGATGGGATATTATAAAAAACCCCAATTATCGGATGAACTTAAATTCACAACCTCTAGGGCTTCAATTCGTATCTAAATGATAAGGACACTCTCCGACCAGGTTTTTCTAACTGATCCTCATAACTTCCCTTTATGATAAGGAGCCATGGAACTCTGCAGTGTTGGTATTAGATGATCAAAAATATGGTTTAATTCTTCCCAACACCTTCTTTTGACATTCACGACCTATCCCCGGGTTCATCGTTGAATATCGCGGCTAATCCTGCTTAAACAACTCTTCCCACGGGGGGGGGGTGCCACTAAGGACCTTGTTTAAAAAGATGAAATTATTTTCCTTTCTTTATAAACGTCCATGGAGTTGTTGGCACCACTGGTAAAGAACATCCTGACCTTGGCCAATATTCGATTCGGTTTGTTTTCCATTTCCCCCTCCTCTCCCCCTCCCCTGTTGTGAGGTCACCGTGAAGACGTGGGCACTGGAGGAAGGTGGAAGGGTGGAGGGGTCTTCGCGGGAGAAGAGATGCGTCCAGCAAGCGACTGTGGCGTTCTTCCCCCCTGTTCAAAATGATCCAGTTACCCCTTTTTGGGGGCTACCAATAGACTTGACCTCTGACCCCCAAAAAGGGGTCACCAGGTCATTTCGAGCAGTTCATTTTAGGTGTCCCATTGGGGTGGCCTACCAATGTACCGAATTTCAAGAAAATCGGCGAGACCTTGGAAATTGTCCCTTGTGAGTTTGAGAGGTCATAACTTTTGACCTTGTGGGCATCCGCCTAAATTGTTTGCATTTTCTTTCATAACTTACCTGCCTATGTTATTGTGCCACGTTTCATTCAGAAACTCCACGGACAACACTTACACTTCCCTTGTCAGATAATGAAATCCAAACCCAAAGTATGAAATATCCCGGTAGGTATGCTTCCCTTCTAGCAGCCTTGCACTTTTAACTGAAAATGTTGCCGTGAGAGAACTTAACGAATGATCTTAAATGCCATGTGTCAGGCCATAGAAGTGTCCTGGGCACTGCAGAAAATGGTTCAATGGATATATTTGAGTAATAACAATTTTCACAGAGAGCCTAATAATGCTGTGCTTAAGCAAACCTCGCCTTATACCGGCATACCTCGCTTAGACAGGCACGCCAGTTTAGCCGCCAGATCTTGCACTTCTAAAAACTGGTCGACCTGGACTACACCGGCATGCCACTTTAATTGAGGTAGTATGGTAAGTTAATAAAAGTAGATGGGGGAAAGGCAGGTTCTATGAGGCTCTGTATGGAAATAAGCTTGGCAATGCTACAGTTTAGACGACTCGTGACAGTCAGGGTAAAGACAAGCATGAGCATGGACGCCGAACCTTCCTGTACTTCATAAGGGTTCCACGAAGCTTGGCAAGGGGCTCCGAGGATGCATCAAAGAATTACAGGAATATTTTCCAAACAATAGTTCAGTAGTCCACCTGCCATTGAACACAGCGGCAACTAAAATTTTAGTTTATTAGCATTTCGGCATTGCAAATGGCATTTCATGGAACAATAGGCAACTATATCAAGCCGGACATGGCCAAACTATGAAAAACGAAATGGCTCCATCTCAGTAGGTGCAGTATTGTGTACAAAAATTTGTAATGTTGTTTTTGGGTCTGCATCTCCTGTTCTTGACTATTGTACTTGCTTATTCAGGGTGCCTCACTACTTACTTTACCTGGCATTTCTCGAGTAACTTGAACACGATTGAAGTTATCGCAACAGAACTTAGTTAACCTCATCATGTGAGACAGGAAAAGGCATCACAACATGTGCTGGGAATGGCCACCATTTGCATCCAGGATGGCCTGGATGCAACGCTCCATGTTCTGGAAGGTTCTGAGGCACTTGCCCAATTTCTGGGGTGATGTTTCCTTTCAAGGCGTTGATGGGTCGTGGTTTGTGTTGGTACCCTCACCCTTTCCAACAGCCCAAAAAGGTGTGTGTACATGTGAGCGACATGACAAGTGAAGTCTTCGCCGAACAAAGTAACCAATGTTGTTTGGGGTGAAAGTAACAATTGAGTTTCACCTCAAACAATACTGGTTACTTGGATTATTCAGCGATGTTACCACTCGGCGAAGACTTCACTCGTCAAATCACTCACATGTAAACATGCCTTAAGAAGCCATCAGGCGGTGTACGATGGGTCGTATGCAGTGGCCGCAGAGTCCTTCCAAATGGCTCCGTCACTGGAAAAGGACTGAATTTCGGCCATGACGGCGTGTGACGTGTGCCAAGTGTACCAAAACAAACCGCAACCCATCAATATGCCTCAGCACCTTCCAAAACATGGAGCGTTGCATCCAGGCCAGCACATGTTGTGATGCCTTTTCCTGTCTCACATGATGAGGTCAGTTCTGTTGCAATAACTTCATTCGTGTTAGAGTTATTAAAAGCCAGGTAAAGTAAGTCATCATCATCATCATCATCATCATCATCATCATCATCATCATCATCATCATCATCATCATCGTCATCGTCATCTTCACGGCGTTTCCTAAATAATATGGGGATGCCAGCGGATATTGAGGAGGAGATCCTTAATATCCTCATATGACCATTATACAAAAAAATATATGAAGCCTGGTCAGGTAAAGTAAGTACCCTGTTCAAAGTGTTCACGATAATCTGCCACAATGATATGGATAGTAGGGGACGAGTACGGTAAGAGCTTGGCATGGGCCCGCAAGGTAGGCGGCAATATGCTTCAGAGATGGTTGACATGGACAAATGTCCATCCTGGCATCCCTGCATGGCTGGGTTGAGGGTGGCCAGGCGCATGCGCTTCTGCCAGGCCGCTGCTCAACCGGCCTGACTCTGGCAACCAGCGAGGCATGTACGTACGGAGAGGTATCCATACACCCGTGTGAGGTTGGGACCCAGGCCATGCTTCTTCCATTCCCTATACCGCCATCAGCAGGGCCATGTTGGCAGATGCTGGGAACACGCTGCATGCCGCGCAAAGAGATGGATTTCGCTCATTGCATCTCACCAGTTGCAAAATCCGATCCACATTATTTTAGAACGATGTACAGGGTGACTCGGAAGTCAGGCCACACGCGCACAATCTCATCAGTCTCCTTCCTCCCCTCAATGGATCTACGCAACCCTCGGGAAGTGCTTGCCCCGTGTACCCTCCTCCTGCTCACCTCTTCTTCTGTTGTCCTGTGGAAGGAGGGGGGCCCACCCAGGGGCAGGGCAAGGGCAGGGCAGCGGGCAGCTCTCTGCAGCTGGAGAGAGGAGGAGGGGGAGGAGAAGCAGGCTTGGAAATAAGCCATTTCGTTACGCACGTCATGTCCACTGCAGTCCTGGTACTATAGGCCTCGTGCATATTCGAATTTTCTGACACGCAGCGCCCCTACCGGCCGGGCGCTGCATCTAACAGTGGGAGCTCTGGGGGCCTTGGGCCGCTGGCGGGAGAAAGTGGGCCCGACGAACGTGCGTCCTCTGAAAGCCTCATGGGTCTGTCATACACACGCTGCGCGAGCTGAGTCCCACGTTTTCTCGTCGTGCGCTGCGCCCAAAACCTGTCAGACAGCGAGCGCACGCCACAAGAGGGGGTGGTTCGTGGTTGGGAATAATAAAGGGAACACAGGAATGGAACGGCAAGGAACGTTCCGCCGTGAAAAACCACCAGTCACGCTGCTGTTCTGGGGGACCTCCTCCCGTGCTCTCTCTTTGGAATCCGTGTTCTGCCGAGTCCACACGTCCCAAATAATGGGTTTCTCCTCAATGCATGCAACCATGCCACAAACACCTCGTCCGATAATGTTGCAGCCGACGTAAAGGTTCCTGCAGGAGTAGCATCGTGACACTGTGACGTCAGGGTGTGCGCAGAGGTGCGTGGCGCATGTCTCCATGCTTCATGCCATTCGAACGCGCTGTGCGGGGCCCACAGAAGGAGAGAGGGAGGATGGGAAGGCCTCCCCTCCCTCCCAGACCCCTCTCCGCCACCCTCCCAGTGCTCCCGCCTGGCTCCCACCCACCCAGCGTGACACACACACACCATGAATGCCACATGTGTCTGCTTGAGAATGCAAACCCCTGGAGGCGTCGCGAGGGGGACGAAAAGAGAGTCTTGGAATGCAACTTGCGGGTTGGGATCTGGCCTGCCTTATTGCCTTTTCCTGACAGTACTTGACACAAATAATGGCATATGCCGTAATTTATTGCATATTTGTTTTTGCTGTATGCGTGTATCTCATATCATTACACCAGGTTTAATAAACACAACACAATAAATACCCTTATTATATAGCCTAAATAATCTGGTGGAAATAATGGACTGACTTATTTGAATGTATTAATGGTAGGCAATGTTGCAGACAGGTATTTATAGAATGCAAATTGTAAAGCATTCGTTTCAGAGCTTCTCCTTCCTTCATCGTCATGTTGATTTTTGCAAGATCGGGAAGGCGCCAAGGAACAAAGCACTTATTATTATAACATAAGGCGACATAGTTAGCTAACTATGTCGCCTTATGTTATAATAATAATAACAATAATAATAATAATAATAATAATAATAATAATAATAATAATAATAATAATAATAATAATAATAATAATAACGATAATAACGATTTATTTCCCTTCCCCTACAAACATGTTCAGGGAGGGGAGGGGGACTCACCTTATTATAATATGTGTGTTGATTAACAGAGGGTGCATATAATTATAGGCCTATCTTACAGTGTATCAAAGGGGCCATAGTGTTATGTCACAGAATTGTAATTTTTTGCTGCTGCCATAAAAAAAGGTGTACAAACTGAAAAGATCTTCTTTAGCCAAGTGTTGCAAAAGTAAAGTCACTGAATATGGGGGGAGCCGAGGTAACCCAACCAAAAATTTATCTCTGTACTCTGAGAAGAAATAACATTCATACAAAAAGTGGAAAAGGTCAAAAGCGTCTAAGCAAGGCTATTACATAGTGTAGGCCTACAGTACAGCAGTTTTGTCCAGGCGGATAATGTAGCCTTTAGCCAATAAGATGTTGAGTTGTTTCTTAGATTAGCAGCCAATCTTGTGGCAGGAAGAGGTAACTGGTAATCGAAGTAACTTTCTCTTAAGTGATCCGTTAATAAGTGCTTATAATGGGCGTAATTCTTCTTCGAATTTGAGCCGCGAGTAACATCTTCAGTTATAGAAGATTGAATAAAATATTCTACAATGTTCTCTAAATTAATTTTATCTGAGTTGTTGAACCAGGTGTCAAGATAGATAATCCTGCGTCAAGAAACATCTTCCTAACTGCTGCGATCCATTCGAATTTATTTGGATTCTTCACTGAAATAGCTGCTTGGAAACAGAGTGAAATTAGTTCAGATGGGTCTGCCAGAGCTATGTCGCCTTATGTTAAAGGCACATACGTGTCGTATCTGCAATATTATCATTTCAGTTACAACTTATAAGTAAAGCAAAGTGAAATAAAGTAGAGTAAGAGGGGACTGAGCTTGCTGTTAAATACTACCGGAGGTGGGAGGCAAAACATATGACCTCATCATCTAACCGATACGGTTCCATGCCTGACCATAATGATCCTTCTCAGCACGTATAACTACCAACCTTACCATTGCTGTCAAGATAACGAGCTTAATAAATTCAAACCGCCCTGCAAGCTAATAATTGTGGACAGAAAATATAAATACGTACAAACATTCCTAATGAAAGGGTTTCATTCGGTAGCAGAAGCTGTCAGCTAGTGTTGGCTGGTTACCTACGGGTAAAAATGAATTCTGTCCGACATTTCCAGCTGCAAAGATTTTTCTGTATATGTACAGATATGTACCAGTATTTTTTAAACATTTATTGTATTTTTATTTATTTTACCCTGTGATAGCCTACATAGGCCTCTTTGGTGGGTGGTACACCACACCATCAATATTCTTGTACTATTCTCTTCAATCTTCGATGCAAGGAAACAGCAGGACAATGGGAGAGGATAGGGATTTTTGGGAAGGGCGGGACACGGGTGCCAGTGCAATGTGACATGACAACTAGCAGGTTATTTATCAACTAGCTGGTTGCTGTTGACAGATTGAGTTCTTGGAATTGGCACAATACTGCTGGCAACCACAATCCAATCCAATTACCAATAATTGTGTTCATACTTGTGGAACACCCTGTTATTAGTCAAAGGAACTGTCATACTACAAGCTTGAATTTTGCCGTTAGACCCTTGATGGGGCTTTAGAGATGACTAACTTTCCTCCTGCTGCCTGCCGATAACGCGAGAGAGAAAGGAATTCCACGGTGCCCATTTGGACTATTATATAGTTAATGCGTACATGCATTTAAAATGTATTTGTGTTGACGAAGACTTCTTGTCGCAAAAGTGCGGGCATAAAAATAAATCCCTGAAAAAAACCCTCTAATCTCATTGCCTGCAGTGGGTCACGTTATGGGTCTAGAGTCTCTAGACAGACTACTGTCGCCAATACTGTGATGAATCATGCTGTGAATCATTTTGGGTACATTCCTTTGTATTCATTCCTTCGGTTGGGGTAGAAGAGAAAGGTTTTAGAGCTACACACCACACTGTCGGATCTGTGAGACCAGCACTCGCAGCCAAGACGAGGAAACCAGACTGGATTTGGTGACGTATCTTATTTTCTGGGACTCTTGCATTTGAAACATATATTTTTTTTTGTGGGATTTTGTCTGCATATGAATTTGTACCATGGAGCAACCTGCATCTAGTTTGTCTTGCCTTGATAATGAGGTATTTACATGTGAGGTTTGTGGAAAGGGTTTCAAAAACAAAAACAGCCTCCGGCAGCACAAGCTTAGAAGTCGGGGGAAGAATGGACACCCTGAAAAAAGCGAGGTCAATGGCGTATTTACATGCGAGATTTGTGGCAAAAATTTTCAACACAGACCGAGTCTCCATCGACATCGGAAGATTCATATTAATCTGAATCAGCTAGTGGGAAATGAAGCGACAACAGTCACTTCTCCACAGGAACAGGCTCTTATTGATGATATTGCAACATGTGGGAATGCTATCGAGGGAGAAGATGAAAGTGTTTCGCTTGGTAATGTTCGCCAGTATTGCACGGGAACATTTTTAGACCTTGACAATCACATTCAGAGTGAACACAAGGACATGGTAATTGACGCAAATGAGCAGCATATACGATGTCAAGGCTGTACCGATACTTTTGGGACTTTGAAAGACCTCATGCACCACTTGCGCGAAACTCACGACTCTGCAAAATATTGCATTCAGGTGAAAAGCTTTACTGATGTGTCAGAATTTGAGACTTGGAAGACAGACATGGAACAACAGACCACGACACGTTTTGTGCAAGGTTCTGGCATTGAGATGTACGCTCACTACAAGGTTGTCCGTATGTACTGCAGCAGGTCAGGAAAGTGCAGGGCTCAGATAGGGAATGACTTTCACAAGAGCAGAAAGATTGACATGCATTGCACTGCACACATGGTAATTAAGGTCATGAACTCTTCTGGTGAATATCATGTATCATATTCCATGGAACATTATGGGCATGAGCTGAATCTTGGTTTGCTACCACTAAGCGGCAATGACAAGGAATTAATTGCGCACCAGTTGAAGGCCAAGTTAGGTACTGAGACTATCTTGCATGATGCACGGGAACTCAAGGGTGATGGAGTCTTAAGTAGAAAGCACCTACTAACCAGGAATGATATCAAAAACATCGGTAAGTCCTATGGGATTGCAGGGCATGGCAATCTACATGATGACGATGCTACAAGCGTTTTGATGTGGGTGAAGGAAATGGAAGACAAGGGTGATAAGAATCCAGTACTCCTTGCAAAGTTTCAGGGTGAACAACAGGGTGCTAATAGCAATGACTTAGCTGATGGCGATTTCATTCTTGTCATCCAAACTGAATTCCAACGGCACATGATGGAAAAGTTTGCACCAAGTAAGGTGGTATTTCTTGACGCAACACATGGGACCAACAGCTATGATTTTCAGTTGATATCTATTGTCGTAAGAGATGAGTTTGGTGAAGGCATCCCAGTTGCCTGGTGCCTTAGTAACAGGAAAGACCAGGCCCTGTTGGTTCAGTTTTTTCTTGCTGTGCATGCCAGGACTGGAGATATTGAACCTGCATGTGTTATGACTGATGGTGCTGATCAGTATTAC
Source organism: Catajapyx aquilonaris (assembly GCA_000934665.2). Classification (NCBI taxonomy): domain Eukaryota; kingdom Metazoa; phylum Arthropoda; class Diplura; order Dicellurata; family Japygidae; genus Catajapyx; species Catajapyx aquilonaris. The sequence goes on along the minus strand of JYFJ02004698.1, from coordinate 6,242 downwards.
ACGGCATGGAAGCATGTGTTCAAGGGTAATCCACAGAAGCTTCTGTGCGCATGGCATGTCGATAGAGCTTGGCAAGGTAAACTGCACATGATAAGAGATAAGGAGATCAGGCAAAAGACTTACACCTTTTTGCGTGCAGTTTTGGAAGCGAGTAATGTATGTCGTCATGAGCAGCTTCTAAAACTATTCATAGAATGGCTCACAAGTCAGGATGATAGCACAAGAAAGTTTTGTGCGTACTTCCAAAGTGAGTATTCACTCAAGAGTGAACAATGGGCTCATTGTTATAGGCTTGGAGCAGGGGCTAACACTAACATGACGATAGAGGCATTCCATAAGATCCTCAAACACTCCTATTTGCACGGGATTCACAACCGCCGAATCGACAAGCTCATTGACAGGCTTATGGACATGGGGGATGCATGCGGAATGGAACGGCTGGTCAAGCTCACCAAAGGCAAAGTGACACATAAGATTAGACTGATTAGGTCGCGCCATAAGAACAGCAAAGGGATGGACATGCGCACAATTCGTACTGAAGTAGGTAGGCCTAGCTACATTGTACCTTCACAGTCAGGGTCAGGCAAAGAGTATTCGGTAGAGCGAACAGGGGTGATTTGTGCTTGCCAAGAAAGGTGCTCAGCATGTTCTATCTGTATCCATGAGTTCACTTGCACCTGCAAAGATCGACTCATTCTTGGTCTCATTTGCAAGCATGTGCACCTGGTTTGCAGATTTATAAAGGGCAGTGCAGACCCATCAACAACTACTGTTCCCTCTGCTGTTGTTGCAGACCAGTATGCAAATACTGGAGAAGTAGCAGAAATCGTTCAGATGATTTCAAAACCTGCTACTAGTTTGCAAAAACAAAAGGAGCAGTTTGAAGCCATTTGCTTAGGTCTCATTCAGCAGGTTATGCAAATGGATTCAGAGGAAGATGTTGCTCATTGCACCAAGCGTATAACTACTTTGTCCAAGTTTGCGCAGCTGGGATCCGGGGCAGTAGGTGGTTTTCTCCCACATGCAGCACAGCATGCTCGTCCTGCACCAAACAAAAAAATTGACAGGCAAGTGCGTCGTTTTACCAGCACAAAGAAACCTAGGGCACAAATTCGCACTGCTCGTTTAAATAAGCCAACCGTAAGAGAAACGCACGACCTCTTGGTGGAAATGAGAGTAGTCCTGCCCACACTGAATGATTCCAATTCATTACCAGCACCCATTGATTCTGATTCATGTGATGTTGAGATGGCATATCTCGATGAGCCACATGATGGTGACAGTAGAACAGCAAATACCACCGAGCAAGTGCCATGCATTCCTGCTCCTAAACATCAAAAGCGGAAGTCTTTTGTTACAGTTGCAAATTTAAAAATTTTGAATATGATCTGCCATGATGAAGGTGTTTGGTCTCTTAAGAATTTTGGCTGCAAGATAGAGGAGAAGCATGTATATACTAAGCTAGATGACATTAACACTGAAGTGCTGGACAGGAACTGGACATGTGCTAAAGAATATTTCACTGCAGATGCATGGCTTGCTGTTGAGAACATCATGAAGGTTTTGCAAGATCAGTGGAAGTGCTGGAAATGTGCGGTAGTGACAGGAAAACGAGACATGATTGGTTGCGATAATGAAGGATGTGCCAAGTGGTACCATTGGGACTGTGTAGGTGTGAAGCGGAAACCACCAAGGGGCATGAAGTGGTTTTGCCATTCCATTTGTGAAGCACAATCAGTCCCAGCTCATTCTTGAAGTGTTTCTGCGTGCTTGCTGTCTTTATGGTTGGGGTGTGCTGTGTGTGGGACTAGATGCATGCAATTATTGCACCAGTGTTTGTAGCATGCTTGCTCGTTATAAACTTTGTCTCTGATAATAATATTGATCATAACAAGTAGAAGACCTGAGCATACCTGCTACCGAGTGCCGAGACGGATTATCTCATGAGAGCCATAGGCAGGTTTTGCAAGGGTCTTCAGAAAATTGTTGCATCCATTATTGTTGCATGTACATTTTGGTTGATTGCAGTAATTAATTATCCTAGATCTAGCATATACCAGCTACCGAGGGCCGAGACGGATTATCTCATGAGAGCCATAGGCAGGTTTTGCAAGGGTCTTAATAAGAAATTGCTGCAGTCCCTTATTGTTGCATGTATCATACATTTTCATTGATTAATCAGTAATTAATTATTCTAGATCTAGCTTACCTGCTACCAAGTGCCAAGACAGATTCAGAGCCATAGGCAGGTGTGTAATAATTAATATCGAATAATATGACATTCCTTTCTGATTCCAGGATTGCAGTTTCTCCTCTGTGATAAGTATAGTATTTGTGTGTGTTTGTTCAACTGTTTTGTTGTTGGTATTATTATTTTATACTTCCATTATATTTGTTTTAAAATATATAGCCTTATTCTTAAAATGTTATCATACATGTTTAGTCTTACTTATATTATTTTGTGATTAAGAAATTAATAATATACTTATTTATTATACTTAATTACTTGCATTACGTTATTTTATTTTATATCAGTTACTGTATTAACTACATTGCTATAGTTAATATTGGCATATTCCATATTTATATATAGTTATTTTTAAACACCACTAATAATGTAATGACAGTCCATTCAACATGTCGCTGAATATTTTATATAGCCTTTCTATTGCATAGCTTCTATAGTGTATGGCTTCTTGTCAACCTCAGGTTATTATGAAATGTGAAAAACTGCATTAATGAATACTTAATAATGCAATTATTGTCAGGCCTTTCATTTATGCAGTTTCTCATGTATCATAATTTTGTGACATCAGACCTGCCTGAGGTTGGTGGTCTTTGCCTGTAGAAAAAGACTACTCCACCAAGGCATCTCCTTGACGTGGTGGTGGAGCTTATGAGCAATTCATAAATGCTAATTTGAATATGCTCAACCAAAGATGCCAAGGTCTGATGTTTTGGGAGCATATGTGAGTAAGAACTATTTATCCATCTCTGTTATGGAAAGAAAGACCACTACATTGAGAAATATACTGTATCATTGATCATGTGAGGATAAAATTCTCTTGTTATGAACAAGTAGTCTACAGAATTACATGTTGATTCACAATCAGTTTTCATTTGCACCAATTGCATTAATACTCATGGACAGTTCAACCACAAGGTGAATCAGCTGGATGCCAGGTATGTAAAAAGTTTGGAATGTGCAATCAACTGTTCCTTCTGACATGAGATATTGAAAATTCAATTGGAGTTATCCTTAATTAAATAGCTTTTATTGCAAAATATGGAGTATTTACTGTCATTCTGAAATTATATCAGTCAAGAATAATTCTTGATTGGTCACAGCTGATTGGTTTAAATTTTGTAATTCAAATGATCAACATTCCAATGGTCCAATAATGTTCAAGGGGTATAGTACTCTTCCAATGCAATGAGGACAACACAAAATCAATGGGTTATCTTATGGCTCTTCAGTTTCTTTTTTGATGACGGTAGGGCACTGTTCACTGTATGACTTTCCAATACAATGGTGCCCTAGGACAACTCATGTTACGCTCCAGTTGAGAAAGCCTGCAAAGTGTGGAATATCATTGCGAGTCTTTGCTCCTACTCTCCAGAAGCAGCCAGAGTATATATGACTTACACATCTAGCTTTGGAGAGAATTCGATATTTTCCTCTAACATCCTCATTGTCCACAAGCATTTACTGTAGATGTTGCAGAAGTTTTTTTAGGACTCGCATGTTGCCTGGGGAACAGGTTAGTTGAGGTTATGGAAAGATGACACCTTTTTTATGGCCAGCTGTTGTGCTTCCCAGCTTCCTGCCCTTACCTATTATGTCACTTGATGTTGATGTCACTTAGGCTGAGGTTTGATTTTCTCTCTTATCATTCAGATATTAGCACTGTTTTTTAAACCCCATTAGAGGGACTGAGCCCTTTTGTATTTTCTCGTAATTTTTCTGTTTTTTTTCAAGCTCCGGTACAGGCAAGTCAAGGACAATGGGTAGCTAAGGATGGGGATTGTTGGGGAGGGAACGTAGGTGCAAGTGCAATACCGATAAATGGGTCATGGTTAGGTTGCCAGACACCTCCTTGGTGCACGTGAGAGACCCTCCTGACGCAGGTGAAAGACAAATTCCCCAGGCGGGGATCGAACCTGGGGCCTTTCACTCAGCAAGCCGAGACGTTACCATCTCGGCCATATACACCTCCCCATGAAACTGAAATAACCCATGTATATTTACATATCAGAATGTCACTATCTGTATTCACCAATCTTGTCATCAGCAACTCAAGACTCGGCTGCTAATATTCATTCTGTACATCTCAGTTTAGCGAGTTGAAGAAAAAAAACATTATTGCTCTTAAAAATAAACAGACCTTTGCTCTGCTCATTGTATGCTCTGATTTAAAAAGTTATTGTATTGCTCAATAAATCATAATCCTTTCAGTCCCCAGCCACAGCTCTGGTAAGTTTTGATGTTTTTAATGAGTTCCTATAATAATAATAATAATAATAATAATAATAATAATAATAATAATAATAATAATAATAATAATATGATGTAGTGCATACCCTCACAAGGGTTTCACATGAACCTTTATTTTCCTCATCAAGGATATACAGCTTTTGTCTCAACAAAATGCCTTGGTCGGTGGGCTGGGTGAGTGGGAGGGGATGTGCAAAGTGCAAGAGGAATGCCATTGCGATGGTAATTTTGTGAACTCCCTGGGTGGTTAGTCTAATGGAAATCCCACCCAAGACGAAGCCAGAGACGACCCAACTCTGCATGGGATGAAGGGGGGAATGCCTGGACTTGGGATCGAACCCGGGACTTTAACATCCATGGGACCATACGTTACCACAGCTCCACTTCACCATCCCATGGAGATGAAGCCAGTAAATTCCATTTCTTGACTGCATATGGCTCTTGATTTGGCATTATATCGCACAAGTTAAAAACCTCTAGCATGTCAAACTAAAGAAATAACAGAGGTTATTCATAACGTATTGTGAGCAATACATTATTGGAACCCAATAAGACTATAAGAAATCGTGTTTACAAATAGCAGGCTGAATATGCAGCACATACCCAGAACCCAGATGCATGCAAACCGTGACCTAATGTGCTCAGACTGCCCAGCTTGGTCCTGGTTGGCCCCAGCCTACTCACAGAAACCATTGTTGATCATTACTGGACCAACAATGGTCAACAATGGTTGTTACAACAAATGCTGGGGCCAATATAATTTGTGGGGCAAGAAACTATGATGGGGAGAAAAGTGACTAGTTGAAGTCCACCTTACAGACATGGCTGAAATTTAAATCAGTGCCATAAAAGTTGTAAATTTTCCCTGAGCAAAGTGTCATCAATATAATTAACGTAATATTATAATATTTTCTTGAGCCTGCAGCCTGGCTGGCATTGTTTTGTGACATTTCACTCCCCAAAATGAATAATGAAAATAAGATTTTGGTATTGCAGACAATAACACGTCCATTTTACAAGTCGCCAGACCTGGTGTATTGCACGCGATACAATGCACAACTCAAAAAGGGTGCAAACTGATTTAAAAATTATTGTAACATTTTTGTGTGTGTGCAGGATGGAACCTAAGTGAACACAAGGAAATAAATCAAATCAAATCAAATCATATTTATTGATAAATCTTTCCAGCAACACCTGGAGTAGCACTTTGTACGAAATCGGTGGTCACCTTTGAAAGCCTTGTCCCATTGCAGATATACCAGTACAATTGGGACATGCTTAGTTTGCCACTGTCTCTAAAAACCCTGGTGTTCACATCACATAAACCCCACAATTTTAAGTCTCCCCATCAGCATCCTCGAATAGTGGTTCATCAGGTGACAATAAGCTAGGCTGCCATTATCACATGCAAACCATTTTCACCTTTGTAGCATACCGCCTCCTAGCGGAGGTTTGGGTTTACGCTGCCTCCTAGCGGAGGTCTGTGTAAAGAGAGCAGATTAAAGCGAGAGTCAGCTCAGAGCAGACGTGTTATTATTGTGTTAGCCCAATACACAACAAGTGGCGACGAGAAGTGGAACGTGTACCCCGGTTACACCGTGTTGTACTGCACTGTTGCAGTGCCCGGGAACCCGTTTTCCTGCACTGGAGCCTGGTTGGTGGACCCTGTTAGCTAGGCCTAGCCACGTGGCGGTGGAACAAAGGAACATTGTGAGTGTGCCAGACTGATTGTGATACTTGTTGTGCC
>JYFJ02004697.1:0-30434 GCA_000934665.2 Catajapyx aquilonaris | reverse complement strand
TTTCCCCACAACATTTGTTTGGCACATATCCGCCTAAGAAGCATAGTTCGCTCAGAAAAAGACTTTTCACTCGCTTCAGGGTAGCCAACCCGCCTCCGGGGAAAAATCTCGCGTGGCTCCACATCAGTATTTGAAGAGCAAGGTTTATTCTACATCTATGCCAAATTTCATGCTTTCATCACAAAGTGAACGGTTCGCCTCAAAATCGGCTCTTAGCGTCCGGACTATATGTTTCTAATGCAGTGGTTTCCAACCTTAATTACCAACTGAGACCCCCTAAACATGTTTCCATAAATGTGCGACCCCCCCCCCCCCGCCCCCTTCTAGAACTGCCCCATTTCCAGAAAACATACACTCTGTACGGCCGCAAAAATGGTTCAATTTACACAGAAATTGCAAAAAAAGAGTTGAACAAAGGCTCGCGACCCTGCCCGCGACCCCCAGGTTGGAAACCACTGTTCTAATGTATGGTAGGCTACTGTACTGTCCGTACACAGGGTATTGTAACCGACCAGACTTCCCAATTTTCTTGACACCTGTATACCGGTATACTTGTATACTATAGCCGTATACTTACGTAGTACTCTCATCATGGATTAACAAGTAGTTTCAGTGTTCTGTATTGAAGCCCGCACTTGAGGCCAGTCGGCCAGAGCCCTTTTCCCTTGGCACATCTCTTTTCGCAATTGAGAAAGTGTCTGGTATACGTACAGTACAGTAGCCTACCAACGTACTGTACCCACGTGTTTCTTTGCGGCCCTTCGCATCAGTCACATAAAACTATAGTGACAGAAATGGGATATGAGGTCCAGACATGAGTATTTTTGGTATGTGTCCTATACGATAAGTTTGGTACAGTACAGCCAGATATTCTTTCTATAGTCCTTTTTTGCATCTCCCCTCTTGGGTGACACTTTTGACACTCCCACTCCATTCCTCCAGAGCGTTATTTTTGTCTGTCTGCTTGTCGGATGGGAGATGGTCACGAGTTTGATTTTTGGTTTCTTTCATGACCGCTTGAAAAAAAAGTCACGAAGAAATCGTATCCGACAGCCTCGGCTGCCTTGACCTTGATTCACACTTGGTATGTGAAAAACTCTTCGAGTCTCACATGGCAATGTCCTTCCTTCTCTTACCACACATGATCTACTCCACGAGTGGATCTCCGGAGTCCTATAGAAGAAGATTCTTTCTACCTCCCCCTGTATTGCAAGAGTTACAAAATCTGTTGGTGAAATACCAGCATCTTTTCCGTAACACGAAGTTCGATTTTGGTTGCATATAAAGAGGAGCCCTGGTGTGACTGACATTGGGGACGCTCATCCTATCAAGCAGCCATTCCGCAATGAAGGGCGGGTAGCTGAACAAGTCCAGGTTATGTCCGAACAGGGGATACGCTGTCCCAGCAACAGTCCTTGTAGCAGCCATCTCTGTTTAGTGTCCAAGCCATACGGTAGCCCCAGATTCTGTATATGGAACTACCGTAAGGTCAATGGAGAGACTCGCCTGGACTCTTCCTTTGCCACTTGTTGACGATTCTCTAGATGCATTGTGTGGATCGAAGTGCTTTTCCACTCTCAATGTGACTCCAGGATATCGGCAAGTAGAAATCTCTCTGGAAGATCAACGCAAGACTGCCTTCTCCATTCCTGGAGGTGAACTAGTTCAACGTTCTCCCTTTCGTGTTAGCTGACGTCAAATCAACATTCCAAAGACTTACTGTATGGAGCAGGTGCTCCCTGGACTCACTTGGGAAACATGCTTGTTTTCTGGACGATGTCCTGGGTATTGCCTGCTCATTTTCCGGCCACAAGGGGTTAACCACTCGACTGTAAAGTGTACACTAGAGTACCAAATTCAAGGAGTACCAAGGAGTACCAAAGAGTAAGGCACCTAGGAGTACCTGGGAGTACCATTGCAGGTGTACAGTGGAGTACCGAAGTGGTTAACCCCTTGTCTGGCCAACTACTCGGGTTGGAAATGTATTCCTCTAACTTCAATCTCCTAACTTGAAGGTAAAACATTCGATGTGCCAGTTTGCACCAATTGAAATCATGTTACTTGGGACGGCATACACCCCGACCCTGATAAGGTCGTCATTTCAACGGCCTCCCATGTCCTGAAAACAGTGAGAGATGTGAGATTCTTCATTGGCCTCGCCTGCTACAGTACTACTGAAGGTTCATCCATAAATGCTCAGAGATTGCAAAATCCTTACAATCACTGGTATTCATCCAATAGAAGTCGGAGCAGCACCCATTGGGCCTCTTCGAACTTCTAAATCAGTTAGACTAACAAATACATCTTGATCGTTGTATACCTTTTTACCAAAGAGAAGAGGCCTATCCTTTTTCCAGATTGGCGATATTATACTGTCTCCATCAGCAGCACCTTCATAAAGGTACGGGATTCCCACAGCACGCCAGGTTGCACAGCTGGCCATGTGTGGTCACAAGTGCAATAAAATGGAAAATACAATACTTATTGAACCGAAAAATTACTCTAACTATGAGGGATCCATCATCACCGGTAATTAGTTTGTCATGTACAGAGTGGTGCATATAAGGAGCGAACTTCCTCTCAGTTTAGGTTCCTTGCGAGTTTGAACGACAAAATTTCTGCAGTTCATTTTGCCAACTTCTGTTTCATTACTGTAGTTGTATGTTAATTTGTCCATGTTGTGCGAAGCTAAGAGAGAGAATATCATACGAATCAGACTACCTTTGTAGCAAAGGTGTTTGAGGTTTGAATGCCCTAATAGGATGACCTCTATTATTCACGTTCATGGCGACACTAATTATACCATGCGATTTTCTCATTTATGAAGCCTAAATCTGATATATCAACTGGAACACCTCTGTCTTACATAATCACAAGGAACCTAAGTCCGAGAAGAACTGCACACATTTGGGAACACCCTGTAATGTCGCATTGTCCAATATGGTAATCTGAAATATCACATTTCTGAATACTTTACAATCATGATAATAATTATGCTACTGAAGATATTGCCAATTTGTGATAGTGAAACACTGTAGAGATTTAAATCTTGAGCAACCAATCGATATTTGCAAAAAGAGAATGCAAAGAGTGTGAGTTTGTTAATTGTCAATTTTCTGAAGCCACGTCTATTTCTGAGTTGATACGTGTGGAAAAATGCTGGGGTACTAATATTTTCCCGTTCAATCTTAACTTGATGTAAAGGACAGGTTACGTGATTTCTTCTAGACAACCCTCCATCCGCTGATCCGGGAGCAATGACCTGAGGTTAGGTTGAATGACCTGATCAATAATTTTCTTCAAATAACTCTAAGTTTTTAAAGAACGTTCTAGATTAGGATCGCTCTCTTCGGTTCGCTTTATATATTGTGGAAGTTGAGATTATTATCACTTTAAACATATTTTTGGCCTGTAACTCTTCACAACCTCCTCTCGCAACATGTGGTTATACAGTGTGTTGCTTACGGAACTGTAACTTGAAAAGAGATGCACGAAATTGAATGGTGCTTTATAATAGGCTATTTATGTGTATTCTCTTTTTCTATGAACTTGGATTTTTTTTTCATTTTATTCGTAGCCGTACGTCTGCTGTAAAAATTACTGTCGCGTGTTTTTTTTTTGGATCACCCCCATTATTTTGTTAGCTCTACTTCTATAAGTCTCTAAGGACAATGAAAATGACAATCCCCTTGAATATTACGCACCGTTGAATTTTAGTTAACCTACTTCCAATTCGTATAAAACATGTAATGTAATTATCCGCTGTCAAAAGTGACAAAAGTGAGTCGGTAGAAGTGGGGAGCGACCCAATTCAATCATGAGGGAGTCCGGAGGGACGGATGAGTCTGGGATTACTAGCCGTACCTCTGCATTTACAACACTGTTGAGTCCTGACGCAAGGAGCAGGTAAATGCTTCATGCAAAAATAACTGGCCCCGATTTCATCTAATTGAGAATTGCATGGCCTCCAGGGCCTTGCTGGAAACTCTCCTGATTTGAATTCCGCGTGCTGTGTGAAAAATGTCCTAGTGTTTCAAGTACTGTAGTTTATACTTTTACTATTCCACCATGCTGTCACTGTGAAAACTCGTGCTACCTTTATGTTGGCATCCGTCCATGAAATAGGTGCATGACAAGCTCTTATAGATTGCACAGCTTTATATTGTATGTAGTTTATTTATTTATTTATTAGTAGCTCTTTTATGACCTAAAGATGACATTTGTCACACATTCTTCCTAGGAGTCGAACCTGTTGTTTTTCATGCATCTGGAAAGGACAGCGGAAAACAAAGGGTTATTGGTCTCTGGACTTACTTTGTAGGCGGACATTGGCAGGAAACAACGGAGTAGTGCTCTTTAAAAATATAGGTTCTTTTGAAGGCAGGGCCGTCATATAAGCAGAATGGTGCTTGAATCAAGTCAAGCCACCTGCTACCTAAAATCAGGCCCGCAACAATGACTCTTTGTTACACTCTGCCCTAAAAACCTTGCCCATAAAGTGCCACCCTGCAGATTGTCTCCCACTGGCAGGGCACCAAGTTCCGAAATTGTTAACTCAAGGTTACCTCTTTTCGCAAGGGAAGCGCAAAAAAAGTCCCTACTTTAAAGAGTAGTGTAAATTCCATTCCAGGACAGGTTATAGAGTAGTATTATGTGACCTCGTTGGACCAGGTCCGATAATGGGCAACTACTATAGCCCGAGCAGTGCCGTTAATGAGTTGTCAACATGGTCTTCCAAGAGGTTGAGTTGTGGGTGGTGGTGGTGGTGGTGGGGGGGGGGGGGGTTCATTACTGAAAGCAGAACCTGCACTTGCCCCCACTACCCCTACTCCTCTCTATTTTTTGTAGGCTTTGAGAGGAGTAGAAAGCGATCGATCGATCCCCCATTTCATGTCGGATGATGCTTAACTCCCGTTCTCTCCATTAACTCAAGCCCCTCGTTTCGTCTGTGCCAAATCAGGATTATCAGTCCAGCCTTTTTTCTATATATTTTTCCAGGTCAAACTGAGCTCAGGAAGCGCGGTGACGCTTTGCCTGTCAAAACTCTTGATAATAGCGTGTCCATCATTTTTACAATATCAATTTCTTCCTGCTTTTGGTGTGTAAAATGGAGGGGGTGGGAATTTTGGGCCGCTCCAAAATGATTGTTTTCTCCACGATATTTTTAAAGCATCTTAAAAATATATTAAGCATGAACATTGTGTGAATAAGCAAAATATTATTACCACCCGCAGAATAAAAACATTGACTTAGCAATTTAAGAAAATCATTGTAACTGCTTCATAGTTATAATGGAAGATATACCACACCTTTGTTTCCACGTGATACAACCATTTCTTGACTACTCTGAAGCGGTTTAGACTTCATCAAAATATTCATAAGAAACATTAACATACGCACTGTTTTCATTTGACCGCCTTGTCTGATTCTTCCCCGCATTTTTCTCGATATGCATTCTTTTCATAAGTCATGCAGAAAGAGATTGTATTTTAAACAGAAACGTTATTATTGTTCAAAGCAAGGAAAGGCTGTGTTTTGATACATTATTTAAATAACATTATATAGTTAATTAGCGAAGATATTTTTCTTTGGAAGCTGCCATCGTTCTAATTGAGCCATATAATAAATAATATGCAGAAAGCTTTTTAGCTATTAAGTGCTGTATACCTAGCATGTGAATGACCAGATGGATTAGGCTCTTCTGCTTTTATAACTATTATACAGTATACCAGCTTGAGGAAGAAGTAGACAAGGGAGAGTCCTATACTGCACTCCAGTCAGCAACCTTCTCGATAATAAAACCGCCTTTCTCAATTATTAAGTTGGCGAGGTTGTGCCAAACGCAGTAATAATAGGCTTCCCAAGTGCAAAGTTGAATGCCCTTTCCTTCTATTCATAGTGCATCTGATTCTGAAATCCGGTTTCCTTCCGCGATGAATTACAAGGGTGGCGATCAAGGATAGATCACTGCCATTTCTTTCGCTCAGTACAGACCTTGGCTATAGTACTGTATGATACAGTACATCCTCATGAGTATGTCGAGTGTCGCTATTCTCGATGGCATCTGATATGCGGATTACACTCAAATATTACAATGCTCTTGAGTATCACATATTAAGAACCCTTATAGAGGTCAACGTAATTGAGTCATATATTGATAAGAGAGCAATTCATCCACCATTAATCCCACCATCCCTCTGACTGTGAGTGGTCCTGTAGTGTAACGCTGCTCCTACAGTATTATCAGTGAAGTGACAAGGACTTCCTGGTACAACTGCATTTTTCCTTTTGCAATAAGTGGTGTACAAAGGGCACATCCTAAACTATAGTTAGATAAAAAGCTAGAGTAGTCTCTCCAGCCAATTGTTATAATCACCATTAGTAGTTGTAGAATTCAAGTTAGTAATCCTACATGCAACAAGGAATAAAGAACTTATGCATTAAACTCCACGTAACATCACGCAAGTCACACAAATGACGAAATTATGCAACGCATAGAAAACTGTACAGCATGAATTATCTATGATAACGTAGTCTATTATATATTCTACACGTAATCTCCTTCCGTCCTGTAGTAGGCTATTTTGTCCACAGCCGCCCTTTAAAAATACCGTGTTTAATATTATCTACACTACCTTAGTTCTCATTGTTTGAGTTTGGCGTCGGACCAGATTAGTATGCACTACATCACAGCTGACAAAAGGCAGTGCTTAGTGTGAAAACGAACACATTCGGTTTTTGCGACAATGCAATGGCGCAACTCTAATCTTGTTTGTATCAAGTTTGAGTTCCATATACGTCTGAGCCTGAAGAATCCAAGGCAAACACTGTAATGAACTGCTGGGAGTTTCTAAATTATCCCGAAATGTATTTCAGGCTACATTCCTGCCTCTCTCGTGCAAGCTGTGGCTGCTTTTGAGGGGAGTAGACCCCATGCTTTGTATATTTACACAAGGCGAATGTAGATGGGATTGATGTGGGCTATGTCTTGTTTCTACTTTGTCAACTTGCCATCAGTAGGTCTAGTTCCAACTGTACCTGCGGTTATTGAAACCATCTCTGTCTCTCCGTCTCCGCCCCCCCCCTCCCCACTCCTTCTGTCTCTCTCCTCTCTTACGCACACACGTTCTCTCCCCCCCCCCCTCACACACACACGCTGGCCTATTGCTGGCGTAAACAAGACGGTCATAATGCTAATATTAGTCTGAACCTTTTCTAATTATAGCCATTGGGAAATTTCGATTTGTGACAACCACGCTGGTTGTGACGTCATGCTTTACTGCAGTGCTGCCATCTACCTTTCATTCTTGCATAGAAAAATAATTTTAGCAGCCTTAAGGATACGGTATGTGATGTTAAATCAAGTTTTTACTTTTAATGAATTCTGCAGGGTGGTGCAGTATCCAAGTCTCCAGGGGTGAAGATGTAGTGGACTGTTCACTCCAGCAACCAGTTCAAAGGGAGGTAAATATGACGAAAAGCGAATGCGGCCCTGATTGTTGTTTGCAATAGGTTTCTTAGCTTCAACATTTTCTGAGGTAAATAATTAATAACTTTTCCTCTTCTCTCCCTCTTGAAATGGGGACTTACTCTAGATACTGCGTCACCCTAAAACAGTGCTTCCCAATTTCTTTCGTTGGCGACCCCAAAAATTCGTCTTGTAAAATTTGCGAACCCCTGTATGTGAACATTTCGATCCGCCAACATGAAAAAACAGGTAAACAGTGAAATGACCTTCCCTTATGGTCATGATTTTCAAGAAAGATAGCATCATTTTGTGAAAACAGTGATTTTGTTACCCTCCCTCGCGACCCACAATTTGGGAAGCACTGCTATAGAATAATAGACTATGCATATGTACAGTATAATAATAATAATGGATACCCCGTGATAGGCCCCTTGGGGGATCATCTTTTGAATACCCGACTTTAATCATTTGCCTGTAATGTGATGGATTTTGATAGTGGGAGGAAACGGGAGAGAACCCCGAGAAAACCCACGCGAACACGGAGAGAACCCATCGAAACTCTATCCACATAAGTATCCTCCGTCCGACCCGGGGATCGAACTCGGGACCTTAGAGGTGGAAGGCTGCGGCGCTAACCACTCGGCCACCGTGTCGCCCTCTGCCTATGTACAGTATTACTCTGGTATCCACCGGCCATTGAATTTGACTCCCCTCCCTGTTTTTAACGTAGGCCTATACTACTGTACAACTTGTTTAAAACCATGTAGGCCTATTTCTCTTGCTATTTTTTTAGGATGGGTTTCGAGAGTGCTATCAATGTAACACTGGGCTAAAACAAGGAGGAAACCACTCCAATATATTATCCGGTACATCTATTTCAAATTGGAGAGGGTTAATTATTTATTGTGAATTTACAATGTATAAGTACAATCCTGGTAATGAAGAAAATAAAGAAAATTTCAAATGATTGAAGATGGGCATCATTAAAATTGGCTCGAGGGCTTCTTAACCTCCTGAGGTGTTGTAAAATTATAATAACGGAGTTTACTTGGAAGTTTCATGATGACGCAAATCCGGTTTTAAATTTAAGAATAGTTTCCTTTCTCAACCCATTATTAGCAGGAAATATTCAAACAAAACAAATATTTTCATTGTGTGGAGAATTTTGGCTGCAGCCTATACTCAACAGGTTTCCGTTGTACGCGACAAAAAATTAAAACTCCTCTCTCTCTCTCTCTGGACCAAACAAATATTTTTCAACAGGCATGTTCCGATGGAATTTACGTAAATGAAAAATATTGTGACAATTTCAATTTCACGCTCAAAGTTTTTAATTGGAAATATACACCTTACTTTTAATAATGTAATTCTGCCGCTGACTCAGATTTTTGTATTCCTATATGAAATACCAATGCAAATAACAATATTAATTCTGTTGTAGAAGCAATATTTTCCCCTTCCAAGCTGCACATCGCAGGCAACTCGATACGTCATAAATGAGACAAGCTTGCAAGGCTCATCTTTCACACTTTTCTGCCTGGTATCGACTTCCGAGGATTTTAACAACAATCTGGGATAATTCCCGCACCATATTTACCAAGCATGCCATTATTCACTCTTTTATTTTTAGTAACGAGGCTTTCGCAACGCTCCATTGTTACAAGCTCAGGGTATCTGACAGCTCAGCTGGGTAATTTTGAAGCACTTCAACCTATTGTTTGAAATCGGGGGCATCATTCTGCTCAATTTTCTGTGTGACGTGAAATTCGATTGTGCAGGTTTTTTTCTTCCAACCTCGTAAAAAATATAACGCTGGCGCAGTATCTCAATAAGCCTCACAAATGGTGATTGATGGATCGCAACTTAATCCAAGTTATGAAATGTGGGATGCCATTTTTTGGGGAGCTGAACCGCGCAAATCCCTGTGGCAGCTAGGACCACAGTTTATCGCACAAAGACTGCTTGTGTTCTAATTTCAAAAATATTTTCCTTCCTGGCCTTAGTGATGGGGTACAGTACGTTCCCCAAATCTGGTATAGTTGGCATTGTAATAACCTCAGCTTGGCGAGGATAATGATGACACTTAGAAGGGATGAAAAATGAGGATCCGTTTCCGCGAAAAAAGGGCCGCCTGTCCGAAAAACGACACTTTTAGATAAACGTGGAGCTGCAGGGCGAAAACAAGCGTGCTTCTATAAAAAAGGGGGTTTCCCATAGGAAAATAACCTGGCCTATGAAATACACGCTTGTTTGTTTGTTTTTTCTAAAGCAGCTCAACCAAAGGGTAAATATTTAAGCTTAATAAATTTTAAAACAAAGCTATTAATAGGGATCTTTTCAATTTTGTGAGGATAAAATTACTTGCAATAATGAGGCTCTACTAATGAAATTCTGTTCCACACAGTTTGTTAACAGAATACTGTATATCTCTGTTAATAATCCAGAACGGGATATCATCCACATTCTTTTATTCAGCCATACTTTTCTTCCGACTTCTCAGGCCATAGCTTGAAATACCGGCGTGCGTAGTAGGGCCTACTCTGTGAATTTAGGAAACAACCGGGAAACTTGAAATTTGTTGCGCATATTTTTGAAAAAACCAAGTAAAGGAATGAAATTCTCCGCTCTCATATATAACCCTGCAGCATGGACAAGGCAAAGGGAAAAGTGCGTTACAAAATTTTGGCGAAAATTTTGGCAGAAAATGTGCTCTGAACTTTTTGAAGATACATCATTTGCTCAACATCTCAGTCCACTACTTGTTAAACTTGGAGATGGGTTGCACGATGAGGTTGCAAAACAAATCCAACTACCGAAGTGCATCAGAAGAGGTAATGAGTTATGTGCAGTCAGTTGATGTTTTAATACTGAAGTCCCAGAGTTTAGATTACTTTCAACTTTTGGGATAATGACTGCAGCGCATGAGACCGAAATGATACGCATGCAGTGTGAAATAAGTGGGGATCATGTGTTAAGTCAAGTATTTTTCACCTGCTAGATACAATAGGCATTCGTCAACAGTTTAAATTTTTAACAAAATCTGTCATTATGCAACGACGCTGCTACATGTCAGCAAATTACTTGTTGCATGTTCTTTTGCTCACCTTTGATCTTATATGGGGCAGATATGTTTGACGTTGATGTGCTTCTTTGTAATATATTGTATGACAAGATATTTAGTGTATGATATTTGTTTATCACAGACGGGAATATTTTTTTGAACATTCATTGGATTTTAGTTGTAAAATGGCATTCTCACTTTGCTTTAGTATTTAAAGCCTATAAGAATAAGAAGACACATTTTAAAAATACATTCTCTCCTGCCTCTCTCGTATTCTTGCAAAAACTACGTTCATTTTCAAACCTCGTAATGCTTCTTGAGCTGAACTCGATGATTAAAGGTCATCTCAGTGTTATGCCTTTAACATCTAATCATTGAGATGAGAATATGAGAGTCTCTAAAACATTCCTTCTGGAAAATGCCTTTTGCATATAGGACCGTTGAAAATATCGAGTTTAATCGGTAAAAAGAGAATTCCTGAGAAGTAATTTCCCAACTTGTTGACTGCACTTCATGGAAAATTGCAATTCCTCATTTTCCTATGCCATCAAAAAGGGGAGACAACTTCATTAGCATAAGCAGTGGTTTATAATTGTTATATTAAAACTAGACAAATGTTGAGGCCGAGGGGATTTTTAGATTTAAATGCCATGTAGCTACTTGAAAACCAGAATAGCAGCAAGCTGCTTGTGAGCTGCTCATTACACTCCCCGGGTAATTACCGCCCGCATTAGCGGGTATTCAAAAAATTAATCACTTTTTAGGTAGTACACGTCCATAAAGCGGTAATTTAGCAACTGTGCAATACTTCCGTCTGTTCCATAACGTAACCCACGCGGCATTCACAGTCCGCCAAACACGAAGTAACATGCAAATTGACATGACCTTCCCGCGGGTACTGCATTACGAGGGGTGGAATAATTTTCTTGGCACCCACGATCCCCTGAATTTAGCCACCTTGAACTCCTTTTTTTCTTGTGCAAATGTGAAAAGCCAAGATACAAAAGGGCTATGACTTGACAGAAACCGGATAAGTGTTTCTGCTGTGTCAACTGTCATGCCGAGGCAGCTGGTGAAATATCAGTTGAAGTGTATAAGTGTTATCAATAGTGCAGACATACAAAGTGAATGGATAGAAATGCGGAAAACTTCCAGTCTGTTTCTGCTGTTGCGGGAGCTTTATTCTCTACACAATCTTTGAAAGTTGCTCCTTCGAGAACTAGTTTTCTTTATCTGTTTCGGACACCTTAGTATGACTTCAAAGGTTTGGAGCTTTTGTATCGTTAGCAAAGTTCAGAGAAAGTATCGCTTTCGAGTCGACTTTGGGTTGGAAACTTATAAATTATGGACTGCATTTATTTCCACAATTTTCGTCTTGAAATAAAAATTAAATAGCTAATACGATCCTCATGCAACTCTGCACATTTTTGTTATTAGTTTTTGAGGTATACTTTTGCAGTTTTTAAATTTGCACATTTAACATGCGCTACCCCCACAAAGCCGTTTTGTTATCAGTGCAAACATTTTTCTCACCACATGCAAATAATTTTGTGCTGATAGTGGAAAATTTAATATTTTATGACAACATTACAAAATACACATGATTTTTCAGAAATGATTTGTTGCTGGAATCCGCATATTTTGCTCCCGCTACTAAATGCTTGTGATGTCAATAATATTTCTGTGGGCCTATTTTGTAAATTGGCAGCAAATATTTTCAATGGCTGCACAAAACCACTCTCATATTATATATTTTTAAATGAACCACCTCTTTTGTTGAAAAATTTGCCATGAAATTAATACATTGCATAAGTGGATAAGCACAATTTATTATCCATTCTAAGTCTAATCTCAACGAAGAGAACGGAATTTATAATATGCTGTTTCTGAAGGTAAATTTTAATAACAGGAAGTTCGTTATCGTGAAAGGATCAATGTGCAATTCACCTGAACAGACTAGAGAGCATATAGCGTGAGTTATGCTTCCTCAGAGAATCAGCAAATGTTACATATTATACAATATACATATTATCATATTATAGTCTACATAATTATAGTCAAATCATATCTGAATAATTACACTAAACCATGCTATTGGAAAGATAATGAAATAGTCTACACTGCATTATTCAGACTTTACATAGGGCACCCAGGACAATGTTTATATCATGCCGTGCAGCTAGTGTTATTAATAACTTCACTTCTAAAGTTGCCTTTAGAAAACCAAAATTGAGCCAAATACATGCATTCACTTGTTGTTACACTCCACATGTCTACAGAAAAAAAACACTTCTCCCGTTGCGTGTCGACAATCAAAAAGAGCTATATATGCGGTCTTGAAATGAGACTGACCCTCATCTGGCCCCGGGAGCCTTGGAAACCTTGGCCAAGCTGGAAAAGGCTTGGCAAGCGCGGTATTTGTGGCCTCAGCCGCACAAGGAGACGGGGATCAGACTGGGAATCGAGCCAGTCCCCCATCTATTTCATTCCTGCCCGCCCCCTTTTTCTTCATTATCCGTCGCGACATCCACAATTGATCCCCACTCCACCACCTCAGATTATAACCTTTGAAATAAAAATTGCTCTACATTACTATCTTTCCCAACTCATTTCCACTGTCCGACTGATATAGTCAGGCAAAACTGGATTCAAAACAAATTAAAAGATGGGTGATATGATCTCTGTCTTACTATATGCCTATAGGTATGAAAATGTGCGAAAGTATCCTGGCCAAGACCTGACTTCAATGATTAAATATTGGTAAACAGCAAGATGTAGTAGGGTGGGGTGGACAGGTGAAGGCCTTGGAACAAAGGAAAGGCGTTTCTCCAGCATTTAAAGCACACGACGTCGTTCCTCTGTCTACTGACGAGCGACAAAAAATATAGAAAAAAATGAAAAACGGAAAACAGACGGCAGTCGCCCTTCCGCCATTGTAGTAAACCAACAGCCAAGTTGGCGGTTTATTTTAGGATGTGTTATGTTGGGTCACGAGGCGGAAACCGCTATAGTCCCGTCTCACTTTCCTGCATCCTCACCCTTCCTCGCCTTTTCACCCCTAACTTCCACCCCCATTTGCGTCATTAATGCACTTATGCTGTAACAATCGTAATCCTGCACAAGTACGCTTGCCAATGTTGGGGTAGGAACCTTACTGACTTGTGTGATTCTAAAATGACACTTATGGACAAATGGAGCATGTTGAGGTAGGTCACGCAAAGAATACATGCGATGCAGGATCATGGGTGATGTCACACTGACACGGTCCGATCTGATCCGATCCATTCCGATGCGATCCGATCCATTTTGGACCGATTTTATCATATCACCAGGCGGAAAATAGCCAAAGCTATTTTTCTACATGGTGGTATTTTTTTGAACATCATTGTTGAAAAATATCAGATCCGGCCAGGATGACATAACCGTATGTGCTACATGCCAATTTGGTCGTTTGACAAGTACCGACGTGAATGACTCTACCTGATTTGAGAAGCGGGGAAGGCGGATGAACTAGTTCCGTTCGGAGATGATAGTACACAACTATAGCAGCCGGTAAGCTTGATGTCCACGCACTGGCCGTGTGTGTAGTAGGCCTACGTTTACCGCCTCGCGGGCTATTTTCAGACCTGGGCAATCCTGGAAATATTTTCCTCCTATTTACTTCACAAAAGGTGCAACACAAGTGCAACTCCTGCGTAACGTTTTGTGTAAACTTTGTCTGCTGTCTCTCAACCGTATATTGCTTTAATCCGACTCTTTAAGTCATATGAACATCAATGTAACAGATACGTACGAATTCTGAATGGGCGTAGTCCCTCGAATACAGAAATAGGAGTGATGCGTATATGATGTGGGTGGAGGTCCATTATGCTGGTTGGCTAATTTTTTGCCAATTTTTCACGCTCTGAATTTAACATCAATAAGAAACTGTGCAAAAAACTATTTAGCCTTTTCCATGCTTGGTCAGTGAAGCTCCTTGTTCTAAGCTGAAGTCATCAAAACTACTGATGTAGGTTATATTTTACACTTCTGCACAATGCACTGATCAGAAACACCTTTCGATCAAGGTTGTTACACGAGGAAATTGAGCTAGTTCGAGCTATTATGACATTAGATTACGTGTGGGAAATAAATATATGCTCCACATCTATTATTAATTTTCAATCACTTTCCAAATCTGGGTTTGTCTCAACAAAATATCCAAATATGTGCTATAGGAAAAACCCAGCTAGGCCTATACTTTGCCAACATGGTTTATTGGAGCGTGGCCATCTTTGTCTGAAAGTGTTGATGACGACGTAGTGGCAACTTTTTACTAGCTTTACTCGGTCTCTCTTTATGTACATTGTGGGTTTCAGGTGACAGAAAAAGTGATCAAGATTTTTTGTATAGCCGAAAAAAAATGAAGTCATTCGGTGACCAAGTCGCTTAGGAACTCGGTATTGTAGCTCGCCAAATTCCGTCCGAGGAAAGCAATATTCCCCAGGCGTGTAGCAGAAGAAGAGCAATCCAAGTTGGCCTGAACCCAATGCCATCATTCTGATTTATCCTGATGGGAACCTTCGGAAAGTTTCGTACACTCCCCATATCGCTTTTTAAATGGTCTCCAATTCCTGTTGATGACAACCTTCTCCTGCAATATGCTCCCTGCTAATTTCACTTTGCAGACAGGTTCCATCCAGCCGTGTGCAATGGGTCAATACCAGCCAGCAGTTTTAAACTACATTTGAGCAGCTGCCACTCTCAAAGTGTAAACTTTTTTTTCTAACACCTCGCTAAATCCAGGAAATTCCCTACCAATGGTGTGTAGTTTTCAACGATCTTGACCCTAAAGAGGAGCCAAGGTATAGGCTCTATAATTATGCACTAGTCTGTTGCATCCTTGGGCGTTGTTTTATGAGCTTCCGACGTCCTCTGTGGGACAAAGAAAAACAAACTCTTGTTTTTTTTCGCTTGGCCGCAAGCAATTGGAGCAGGATTGTTGTAGACGCACACACTGTTTCAATTCACGAGTTAATTAGCCACTTTTGAAATTATTTACGACACTTACGGAATTAATACTATTATACTGTTAGATTTCTATTATCATTTTCGTTTATTTTGAAGACATGAAGGCAATGACCTTTGCACAATGCATTTGGATTACGACGGATGTAGCTTGAGTAAGACGGAAGTTGCATGGTGTTAAAAGTTTGAACATTATTCGTCCCCGTCCCCCACAACGGGCTCCAACAAAGGGCGATACTTTCCCTACTTGACAGAGCGCCAACTTGCATGTTTATAACAGGATATACTGTAGGTTCCCGTTTAGACTTTGCAGCTTGTCTCCCTCCAACACACACATACACACGAGCACGATGGATACGTTACTTCTATTCAACCTGAACCGATGGCGCGCAACCACGTGTATGAGTATGTGCTGCAGGTCCACATTATACGGACAGTTGGTACCATACTACAATCCTACCGAAAAAAGTCGCATTTGTAGATTGCGATAAGGAAGCTTGGACCAGGCAATTTGAAGGAATACACGACCTTATTGCAGAGTGCAGATGGGATGTTTTTTTCTTTAGGGCGCGGGCGGTAGTATGCAGGGTGTTTCAACTGAAATGTTCGTTTTAGTGGTTATCTAATGCATTAGAGGAACAGAAGTGCATGTGCTATAGTGCAATGCCGTCTTATGCATTCTCCTGGGTGGTGCAATAAAATAGTACAGTATATAGAAACAAAGCTAACATTTTGATGAGTGATTGATTGTCGGATGCACACTGAAGAGGTCTCTAAGGTAGGCTATACACTCCACTGATCTTGTGATTTTTGGTGGAAGAATTGTGCCAAATAATTGCAACAGTAGAAGAAAAGAAGAAACGAAACTACTGACTGCCTTATAGTTTTACGGGAAAGCCCATGAAGTGATTAGTGTCTATTTTTAAAATATTCAAAAGGCAATTAAGAGGCTGACAAATTATGAGCAGGAGGTTATTTTATTCCGAAGACCATAAATGCAAAATTATCAGAGTCAAGATGTGACAGTTTACAGTTGAAGACTCTTTTGTCACTACAGTAACTTTTAGACTCCACTTTTAGAAACTTGTTTTCCTATGTTACTGTGACTGTTCCAGCAGAAAACTGACTGAATCATCAGCAGGAAGTACTCTTCGAGAACAACTGTACTGTACTATCACACAATGGCTACCGCGGTTTCGACCAAAAATTGTTTAGAAAATAATGGCTTTATATACAGTAGTTACCCATCTTCAGTGCAGAGTAAACTCTGAGCTTATGGCTTATTCCAGAGTGTCGCATGTATACTGAACCCCAATAGGTCCGACTCACATGCTCTTGCAATGTTTGACCAACATTGCATAATATATTAATTTGGGAGTGCTGGTGTAAACGTTAGCTGGTGACACTGTAGAGTGCACATGTAGAGGGAATATCCAACAGAGGTCTTGCAGCTTAAAAATGCATCAGATTGCATGCTGTACCACGCAAGTGATCCGACATTAATCCCACAGGGTAGTATGAAACCTATTTGATTAATTAATGACGACGAATTCAGGTTATGCTTAATATATAACACTGATATGTGCCCATCCCTGTAACGCATTTAGTTTAGTTAGCAGATTTCAAAAATTTGCAATACCACGTCCTTGACCACGTCAATCGTGAATCTAACCAGCATCAGCATGGTGATGGTTTATCATTATCGTTATAATTAGTTGTTGGTATTTAGGAGTTATTATTATTAGTTATAGTTGTTGTTAGTGTGGTCACATTATATTAAACTTGCAATAAGCCAAAGGACGCTTGAACCTTAATCCACAAAAAGACTATGTGCATCTGGAAATCGCCAGTTAGGATCATGCAGTATGCACTTTCCCACGCATTTGGTTCCGCCAGAAACAAAATTAGACTCCCTTACATAAGCACGCTACAGTATATACGTGGAAATAAGCTCCCGAGTGTTACATGGTATGGGTTGCGCCAGCGTGGGTGTGTCTGGGAAGGGTGCGAGGAACAAGTGGTGCTCCGGACATTTTCGGGGATCGATTTGATGGCGAATTCCTGTGCCACGAACATGTGTACTACGGGACCGTGCACAGCAAAGGACAAGCGGGTGGAAATACCCCGTGTATTTCCAGTGGCCTTGGAAGCCACAATCCTCGCTGGAATCTTTCTGTTCCTCTGCCAAACTCCGAACGACACGTAGAGTAGAGTGGGGCAAGAGTGCGCACTTAGTGTTTCAGCTCATGTATCTCGTTTATAAAACTATTTAGAACCTTAAAATTTATGCCACAAAATACTCAAACCTTTTCCTTTTAAATACACCAGGAATTTGATTTAAATGTTGAATGGGTTTCTTTTAATAAATTTTCTTGCACAAAGTTGCACAAACGCACTTTTGCCCCACCGGTGGGGCAAAAGTGCGTGTATCGTGGGGTAAGAGTGCGCATGTAACAAACGATTTGGAATGACTACACAGACTGTGTGGAACACAATGAAATTAAAAAATACATGCCCAGTTATCTGAATAATTATATTTTCATCTAAATACATGTAAAATTCCATTTTTCTTACATCTTTTAGCAATTGTCACAAATAAAATCGCCTGTTCCTCCATAACAGGAGCACGCTTCATGCCACCACATTTCACATGCCTTGCACATAATCCAGTCCTCATAGGGAGGATCTGTATATTCCTCCTCACAGCCCTGGCAGAGTATGATGCTTCCAGTTTCAGTTTTATTCTTTTTTGGATTAGCATGAGTCATGTCATCAGCGAAAAGTCGTTGGCGCTTAACTGGCCTTGTGGTCTCTGTGCGACGCGTCTTCTTAGACTCCTTCCCCTTTTTGTCTGCAAATTTGGCTTGTAACTCATTCTTGAAAGGCGAACCTGTAATTATTTCGGACCTTTTCCCTTGCTTTCTTCTTTGCTGGGGCTCCTTCCTTTTTGGGAGTGGTCTGATGTCTGCAGGGGAGACTTGATTCACCATTGCTGCATGATCAAGTTCATCATCCGAGTCTGAATGAATAGTTTGATCTTGCAGTGCAGATGACTTTGCTGGGTGCTGGGTGCCAGAAGTAGATGGCACTGCATTTCCAGTAGATGACGGCGATTCACTGATTTGCACATCTGTCACTGCACATGGGGCGTAGTCCTCGTCTGTAAACACTCCAGGATCAACAGGCAAAATCCCACACACCTTAAAACCACTGACAGCCTTTTCTACTGAAGCACATCTACAATAGGCAGTGCCGAATATTGCGGCGATTTGGTACTGCGTGATGACCCTTCCTGGGTGGCATATGAGCCAGTTGTTGCAACCTTCTGCATAGTACGTCTTGAGTCCATAAAAAAAGCCGCGATCTAGTGGTTGAAGTTTGTGGCTGCTGTGGGGGGGAATGGACAACATGTGAATGCCATGTTCTCGACAAAATAAAACAGCTTCTAAAGACAAGTGAGATCCGTGGTTGTCAAGGATTAACAAAACTGGATTGTCGATTGTTGCCTTGACAGTGTTTTGGAAATGTTTCATCCATTGAAGGAATATATCGGAGTTTGAGTACCCACTGTCAGAGATAAACATCACGGAACCTGGTGGAGCACCATTCATTAGCTCTTCTTTTTGCCTTTTCCTTTTGAAGATCAGTGCAGGGGGTATGTACTGGCCTGCGGCACTCATTGCGCAGATGGTTGTCACTAACTCACCTCTCTCTGCTGAACTAATTTTCCCTACACTCTTTTTACCAGTGCTGGTAACAACTTTAGGAACATGATTTGGAACAGTTGAAATTCCAGACTCGTCCATGTTGTAAACTTTATCAGGTGTGAATTGGTATCTCACCATCACCTCAGATAAATTACTGAAAAATGCATCGACTTGCACTCTGTTGAACCCCATTATTCGTGCAAGACTTGTTTGCTGCGGAGTTCGCATGGACAGACTATGTTTTCGCATAAACGCCAATGCCCAATCTTTGCCTGCTAGTTTGGACTCTCTCTGGAACTGGTGACTGATGTGGTTGGCCTCTGCATACTCGAATGCCAATCGTCTAAGGTCTTTGAATGTTAGGCCATAGAAGCAGGTGTCCAGTTCTCGACAATGTCTCGCCAACTCTTCTTGTCGCTGTGCTGTGAACGTTGATGTGAACCGTCCCAGTTTCTCAACACCAAATCCCTGAAAAAAGCAACACAAAGAACTCGATTAATTATATCAAAAAGTTAACAAATATTTTAATGTGTGCGACAATAACAACAACGACAATAATGTGCACAATTCTTACTTACTTGTTTTAATCTTTTACGCAGAGTAGATTCTGCTATGCCCAAGTCCTTGGCGACAGCACGCTTTGAACGACCCTCTGCAAGTCTCTGTCGAGCTGTCTCCAACATCTCGGGAGTACATATTTTTCTCTGGGTCTTCCTTTGATAATTCCTAAAATATAGTAATGGGTAAGTCTTGGTAAGTCTTGGTAAGTTAAGTCTTCATTTTGGCAAAGTACACACTTGTGGGGCAAAAGTGCGCGTACTTTTGCCCCACCGCGATGTGCGTACTTTTGCCCCCTGATACAGTTTCTTAGTCTCCGGGACATGCTGACATCTAGGGAGAACACTTGAAAATGTCTTCTATAACATATCACACCCCAGAAACGAGTCTAATAAAACAACTTGAGATTTATTTACGTAAGTTCGCATTAAGTTGCGTAATACAGTTTGCAAGAAATCAAAATATTACATCAAGAAGATGAAAAATTACTCTTACCTCATGGTTTAGACTGTTTTTGTTAGATCCGGCTGAAACTTTGTCTGGGGGCTATCCGCCATGACACCTTGCCGACAAACTCAGTGTTGCCAACTTATCGCCCATGGAATAGCCAACATCGCCACTGCGCACTCTTGNCCCCCCCCCCCCTACCATGCACTTCATTAATTAGGTAGATAATATCGACTCTTCGTCTAGACTTACAGCATGACTGGGAACAAGCCATCGTCCTAATTTATGGGGAGGAACCTTATTGCCACGATGTGCGATAATGCAGTGGAACAATTACCAAAAGGGTGCCTTCTAATTAACGGAAATTTTTGGGCGGTATTGCAAGCAGGCGGCTCAGACGTCGCTTCGGTGTCCAATATTGTTCATTAGTTAAAAGGCGGCTCTTAGCCAATCGCTGAACGGTATGCAAGGTGACGACAGGATATGCCATGCTTCTAACGAGAGGTTTGGGCAAAGCAGTCATGCACAGTGGACCCTTCCATATAGGTATAATTGACAGAAAATTCACCTGGGACGTGACACTCATCTGTGTTACTGTAGTGTAACTTAATAATATCATCCAGCTACATTTCAGTTCATTGATCGTTATGCGTAAATAAAATTGAGTGCATGCCAGTAAATTGAATTATTGATGAAACATGCTGTAGTGATGGGGGAAAATTTTATCAGTTTCTGTACGTGTATGTAATAAAATAACATGTAATTTTAATACGCAAATATGAATATATTACATGTAGTTGACTGTCATTAATAATAATTTGTAGCTACGAATCGTTATCAAACAGCAGTAATAATCTCGCTTATATACTCCTGGGAGGTAACCGCGATTTGCTAGTTATAATCTTGTTCACACCGGAAAGCCATTCATTTCGGGATGCGCAGATGTGGTGACATATCGTCATAAATTGACTAAAATTAATCACCCAGACAATAATACGGTCCTGTGTTATGATATGTTTTATGAAAACACTGCTTGTAGACTACTCTCGTTCGCACAGTTCTTAAATTTAATAGTGTTGACGTAAGTAGTGGCAACACTAACTGTAAAAGTGCCAATTTCATAACAAAAAACACCATATTTGGAAAATGCACAAAAGAAATAACACAAATGTAAAAGTGATGTTCTAGAACAGTAAGACAAGTAATGTTTCTTCAGGTAAACGTGACTCATTTAATCCTCTAAATTATTTGCCCCTCTCTTTATTTATCACCGGACCAAGAAATGGACTAGAGTTTTTCGTAGAATTATTTTCGGACATGTGCTGTCCTATGCAGTAGGCTATATGGTTAAAGGGCGTATGCCTCTTCATTTGTGTTTGATAACAATGATTCAAGACGCATAATGAGCAATCAATTTAGTAACATCATCGAATCGTTAACGAGTCACTTATAGTTCTTGAACGTGGGAACATCATTCAGATCAGACGATGTACTGGCTTACTGAACTGTAGGACGTCAGCCACCGATACAGTGCCAAGTTTATGATGGCCTACCAATCAAGTTCAAGGAACTGCAATCTGTTAGAAGAGGGGTTGTGGAGAGAAAGAAGGACATTCGCAATATAGAGCTGGCCTGTTGAGGAAACTCATCATTTCGAAACTAACACTTTTCTCTACGACGACTTACCGGCATCTATTTGGTCAAAACCTTACTACCTTCTAATGTAGTAGCCCTCACATATTTGTGGAACACTTTAAACGTCAGTGCCGAAGGAAATAGTGCCATTAGGTATATGGGTTCTTCCACCTCCTGCATAATCACACGCACAACACATGTGTGCACCCGATAATTATGCACTCCAGAATTAACGCTATCCACTGGTTCGATTTTTATACACGCAAGGTGACTATTTCTACAGTGCTACCGTCTCTTATAATGGAAAAGTCGCACTGGTCAAACTTGGGCTACATGCCAACATGATTTTAGTAACATGCCGGGTGTTGAGAAAAGGCTGCACAAATCATTTTAACATACGGCCACACATAGGTAGCAATATTGCGACCCACCCCAGGTGCCACACCCGCCAGCTACAAGCCTCATTGTATCCAATAATGATCATAACAATCAAATTGGACGGGCGGTTCAGGGCCACATGTAACATGGTGCCATTTGTGGTATAGTCCCGTACCCCCAAATGATTGAATACTAGTCGGCCGCAGCCCGGGTGGGGGTGGCTACCTGTGACGAAATGACAACAACAACAACAAAAAAAACATGTTGCTTACCAATAAGTTTGTGAGGCGGCGCTGGTCTGGGTGGGGCGGGTTGGGAGGGTGGTGTATCAGGTAAGAAGATGGGCTAATCGCAGCCACCTCCACCACGCATTTCTTCCAGGCTGTGCCCCGGGTTAAAATTAGGCCCCCTGGTATAGAGGCGGGTTCGTAGCAGGCTGCCTCTCCTGAATCCAATGGACCAACCAGACCTCCCTCCCCCTTCGCCTTTCCACTAACCTGCAACCCCCCTCCACCCCCTGGCCCCTACTAGTGTTTCATGGGCTAAATCTGGCGGTGGGTAGAGAGTCCTCAACGGGATGGATGGTGGGGGCCAAGTCTTTCCAGCGACTCACTGCCGGCACCTTTAGCACCTACTGACACACACTTGCTACTGTACTAGCAAAAATCGCGACGAACGCGCAGCTTAATCCACTGATCGGATTTGCAAACAAGAGCGCGGTACGTCAACTTTGGGAGATAGGAACGTGGGTGGTTCGTCAACTACTCGGAGCGGGACCAATGGAAGGGTATCGGCCAGGGTATCGGGAACCAGAATCGGATACGTGCTGTAAAGTTTGACAGAATGTACCAGATGGATGGTGGGCTTCCTCGTTTGTATTTGCAGCCTCAGTCTCATGGTGTCTGACCTCTTGGTGCTGCTTTCGACCATGATGATTCTGTTTCCTGCAATCTGGCCAGGGAGGCAGCTACAAGCTCGACCTTCTTCCATACCAAGAATTTAAACATGCGTGTTTGCACATAATAACCATTAATGAATACGTCGGAACATCTGGTTTAATAGCCTACATTTTTATTAAACTAAAAAGAGGAAAGGGGGATAATCGCACACTTCTTTCCTCATAAATCATATTTGCAATTCTCCATATCTCAATGCTCTATCATGAAAATTATCATCGTCGTCTGACTTTAGCTAGTGTTACTAATCCTCTGTAGAGCAAGGCTTTAAATTAAATTATAGAGCGAGTATTCACGGTCGACCGCTTGGATTCCTGGGAACGATGCCCATTGTGAGGTGTACAGTGCAGCCCTGATGAAGAAACGCGTAGTTCCCAAGGGTGCCACGTGTAATTTCGGCCAAATTAAGCTAAATGTAGGATTATACTTTCTTGCACATTAATCACAGCAGTTGCTAATTCCTCTTCTGCAATGCTGAAAAGTACAGGGTGGTCACTACATGACTACATAATTATTATGATTAGGTTATAAACCTGGATTTATTGTCACATATGCACTACGGTAAGGATTGCATAAATCGCCAACATTGATCAAATTGTGATTTTTTTTGCGTGCATTTACCAGAAAGGGAGATTTCTTGATATCGTGCCATGTCGTCCGCTTGGGACACAGCCAGTTTAATATTATTCAAATCTAAGTCACAGTTTTAAAATATTGGATTAATTCTGATTCAGTAACTTACATGATCATAATTATTGATCGGCAGATTTCAGTAGCCCTGGGCGACATGTCTAGGCTTATTTATAAATAATTATTACATTGGCGAGAATTTGTCATGGACCAGCACTTTCATAAGTGGGACTATTTTTTAACAAACATGCAGGCTACTGAGAAATAAAAGCTTTTAAATTTTAAAATAATAGTTTTTTTTTGTAAAATTCAGAACTTTATTTTGTCCTCATGACTGGTTAGTTCAGCATTAGTGGATGTAACGTGGATATACTTAGCAGAGACTGTTTCCGTAAAACGGGGTGAATAGGGACACTTTTTTTTCGTTGTTATTGTATATGAATTGAATTTTTATCTTCGACCCTTAAACTTAAGCGTACTATAGCACACACAATGATTGAATCATCAAACAATTTGTAGGCTACAGACTACAGTATAAAGAACGCCAAAATACGTAACACCTGATTCTCATCGTATCAATCAAAATATAATAATTTTGTAATAATATATGTTCATGGCAACTTATAGACAAAGGAATCCCCTTTACTCGTGCAAAAACCATATTTTGATAGCTTTCAATTTTTGAAATGGCATTACCGGTATATACTGTATTATTCTTGTAGGCTAACTTTTTTCACCCCTGCGCCCCTATTCGCCCCATTTTACTGTGCTTATGTAATAACATCTTCGCTTCGTCGCTAACCCGAAAGGCGTTGGAGTACAACACAGAGCTCTAGTTTTGAGCCAGTGATAATTAAATGCAAAATAGTTTACTCAAAATTACAAGCAGTTTTTTGATTCATTCATTAACCACGAATGATATGCAAAACCTGCTTCAATATTACAATTATTAATCAGCTACAACCAGCTTGGGATATTAATTCAAGTCGGCTAATTGAACCGGAAACGCAGTGACATGTATTGACAATTATAAAATGGCATTGTATTTTCGCCTAGTTGCATAAACTGAATTGAAACCAAATTAAATTATCCGATCAGTGGAGTTTTTCCAGTGTACAGGGCACGCAACTGTATCCCAAATAACAGTTAAATTAAATAAACAAATAACACAGCGATACTCAGATAACTCATGCTCGGAATTGCAGCCTGAAAGGTTTAACTGTGTCCTCGTCTAGTATTAACATACTGAACTTGGGACTAATATTGCTGCAGTTATTATTTTATTAACATTGTGTTGAAATGGTAGAGCAAATCAATATAGCAGATGTCACCTTACTTAGTGTGAAATAACACTTGCTACCAACTATTCCTACATGCAGTATGTTGCTGTACTGTACTCTCATGCATAGCGTAATAATTATGGTGTGCATGTTTATTGTTACGATACCGTCCGGTATCAACAGTGCAAAAAGAACTGTCCCAGTCATCCTGACGTGTGGGCTGGCCGCTCGACACACACCATGTAAGTTACATGGTGTGTGTCGAGCGGGCAGCACACACATCAGGATGACTGGGACAATTCTTTTTGAACTACAAGGCCAGAAGGTGTAATGATATCTCAACGAAAATTATATTAAGAGAATTGAGTAACTGTTGAAAAATAATTGTGTTTAAATGACCATTTTAGTGGTTGTTATTTTTTAAATCCATCGCCAATGTAAAATCTAATTTGCATGGGTTGGTTGGTTCATAGAGGGAGTAGGTATTACGTCTCTGAAATGTATTATCGAAGCCTCATAGCCTTATAGCGATCATGACCAAGAAACGAGGAATCAGGAAAAGAAAATTGCAACTACAGTAGTGCGACACTGTAGAAGGGCAAGAGTCGTTTGTGGACAGTGGGAGGAAACAGGAGAATCCCGAGGAAATCCACTCGAACATGGAGAAAATACCTGTATCTCGAAACCCTTTCCCCCCTGAGAAAATCCTCCCTCCAACCCGGGGATCATGCATAATATTATAGGAGTAGACAATTGTGAACAGTTATAATGCTGTAGACGCATTCATATGGTTCAGTAATGGTAGATTACTGGACATAATGGTAAGTTACAGTACAGTATCTAGACAGGAAAATAATATTAGTTTGTAAGAGTCAACAGACGTAGGTCTATAATTATAGTGTAGGCCTACGATAAGCAAAAAATATGTAACATTGCATAGCACACTATTTTGTCACATATACAATATGCTGTTTAGACTGACACCTAATCAATGAAATTCTTACTGCACACTCATTTTGTTTTAGAACTGTATGTTAAATTCTTTCAGCTGCCTAATTCCGGTGTGGCGTGCCTGATTTATTCCGCTCGGAGTGTAACTGATGGGAGCTAAACATGTTACCCACAAAAAATATACCATATCACCGAGAGGGAAGGAGCCACGTTGCACAGTACCTAAATATAGAAACCGAGAAACTCGGCTAATTTCACGTTTTCCAGATGATTATCGGAGTCCCAACTTGTTCAAATTAGTTCCATCCCTTCGCAATCAGGTTTTTAAAGCAACTCGCAAACTGCTACATGAGCTAATTGGATCTCCCTCCATGAATATGTGATACACCTCTGAAAGCTTAACGATGTCCTTAAAAGCTTCACAGACCACTGGGGATATTTTTCTTGTATTCATGTCTCTAATGAATAACCTGTGTTATGTGGCTTAAATCTGTGACACTGCCCATGAAACAGATTGTAACATTCGGAACCTCTTATGTCAGTGATGCTGGACATCAACTCTATTCATGATATTCGAACAGGAAGTAGCCATTTATCAACTTCGCACATACCTATGTCCTGCAAACGTCAGGGCTATTGCCTGACTTGATGAAGCAATTGGCGAAATGCATGTGGGGGCTATCTCCCCACGGCGGAATAATTACGGTGAACTCATTGTCCTGGACTATATAAACTATCCTGTCAGAACGTAGGGTTCGTAGCTTCATTATTTTTCACAAAAAGGGACATTATACAAGTATTTACAGTAGATCCATTGATGTTACATTATACCAGGTATTTAGAGTTTCAGAGGATTAATTACCGATAATAAGGCCTCGATTGCTGGAGGAGCCCTGCGGGTCACTTGTGACCCAACCTCTGTATCCTCAGGTGTGTGTCAAACTTTCATAAACGCATACCGGTATCACTATTTTAAAAAATACGTAGAGGGAGGTCCCCCTGGACCCGCCCATTATGGACAGTAACAAATTGACACAGTCAAGGGACGTTCTTGTTTTAAGTTAATTACTACCACGAATGGCTGCTAAATATTTATACCTTGTCATATCTTTATCCACCTTTTAAAATCCCAACCAAGAAGTTAATGTCATTCTTCATTGAAACACCAACATAGTCATTTCTTCAAAGCAAATATCCCTAATATTTTCTATCACTTTGATGGTTTGCCATCAAGCATGCTGGAAGGTGTCTGAAAAAATAGTGACACATGTTACAAGAGCGTGGAGTGGTGTCAAAAAGGCCAAACACATTACGTAATTGATGGGAGGTCCCTTTGAAAGTTGTCTCTCGTGGGACTGCTGACGAGGGATGATGAATCAGAGACTGATCACACATGTTGGCAAGTGCGACCGCGCCGGTGCGACGCTTTTTGACGACTTGTTTTCAGCTCTGCAAACCTGTCTGACTTTTGGTGGAAAAATTGTAAAAGCTTTCGCAGTTTTGACTCTCACTTACACACTGTTGCCTTTTCGCATTTTAATCAAGTTGTAAACAGTCCGCAGAAAAATCCTGTGATTCCTCTTTCACTATGCGAACAATTGCGCTTAGCTACAAAGGCAACTTCAATGTATAGGGTCCCTTTGAATGACCGGCCGACAGATTACATAGCATGCATAACGTATAGCGGGCTTCCTTATTTTTAATGCGTGTTCATCAGCATTATATCCTTTGATAAACTATACAGGTGGACAAAGGGTCTAGGAAAACAACTGTTCCGAACTGAAATTGAACAGCTGCTATATAGGCTACTTAGAGTTAGAACAGTGGATGAAACATGCGGCATAATCCGTTAGAAACAAACTAAAAGTTTCAAAAGTAGGGCCTAATAACATTTCAAGCAAAAATGGACTTTGAATACAAGGGGTTATTCACTAATAGTCCGTGTACACCTTCGTGGGTAGTCCGGTAGTCCGTGTACGCAAAAAATGTAAGTGAATAACCCCTTGTTTGAATACATAGGCTATAAACAGCGTTTTCCGTTTTATGGGTAAGTTATCTATTCAGATTCATGTGGTACAATCTGATATACGAGGGAATTTCAATATGTACGGTATATGAATTTATTATGATTCTTGCATTAGGTACATATGTTAGAAAATGAAAATACACGTATAAAATCCCTGGACGTATTAAAATGATATAGGCTACAGGTGACTCCGGATATAACAGACTTCAAAGGACCTCGGAAAAAGTATGTTATAACTTATAACCGAGGTTTGTTATAGCCAAATCGGCACTTTTTCAACAACTAATACGCAAGTTTTTTTTTTTTTGCTTTCCACATGCCTACAATGCAAACTACGGCATTTATTAAGGAAACTATCCCACAAAAATGCAAAATTAGTTCCGCCATATTTGCTCATAAGATTACCAATGAGTTTCAAAAGTAACTTTATCAAAATAGGCGAATACGTAACATCCGTAGGGGACTACGGTAAAAGTGTGCAAATTATAAGAAATTCAAATATTGTTTTTAAAGGGACAGAGTTTTAAAAACATTGCTATAACGCAAAGAAGAAGAAAAAAGCATTCTGAATAAGTAACATATTTTTTAGCTAAAGTAGTAGCCTACATAAGAAGCAGCAGATGTTGTTAGTAAACTATATCTTGATCTGAAAATTTGATTACAAAAATATACGGTATACTACAAACCTAAGAACCGTGTAATTTGGTACACAGCCTGGTAATTTGGACTGTATATTGTTTGTATGAACACCCATTCCAATTTCATGTCATCTTTCCATTTACCATACATAACCTACCCTTCGATTTTCGTGCTTGTCTAGTTGCCATCTGGAAGAGTGTAATTTAAACCACAGGACCAGATTACACACTCCCGTATACGGTCTAACTTACACAACAGTGTATACCGTAGCCTACGCCTGTAGGCTATACGTACCATATACCGGGTGAGGAAATTCTCATACCGGTACCGTTGCTTTGGGAAATGATAGAGCGGTTCTAGATCATATTTTTAAATATAGGCATCATGGCCTCATGGATCTCCGCAGCATAGTTACCGAGATAATTAGCATAAACTGAAAAGCATCTTCTACGTTGCGGATACAGCTTACGACACTGACGTCGCCTAGGCCATTCCCTGCTACACCTAACGGGAACATAAATTAAAAGTAAATCACATGGTAACACCTGAAAGGTACGGTCGTGTGGAGGGACGCATACATGCCAGGATATTTTATACCTTGTGTTTGAAGCACACACATTATCTAGGTAACTCTGCTGCGGACACCCATAAGGCATAATATACTTATTAACATGATCGCCTAGAACCCATCTACCATCACCCAAAGCGACGGTACGATAAACTTCCTCACCCTGTAGAATTTATTAGGCTACTTACTTAGATGTAGCGTATCTGAGACGTGACCTGAGAATATTTATAGATATAGGCTACATTATTATTATTATTATTATTATTATTATTATTATTATTATTATTATTATTATTATTATTATTATTATTATTAGCTTTACCCCGTTAGAGGGAACAGAGCCCTTTTAGGGGGTGGGTTACCACCATTTTTTCTTACGAAATTTTCTTCGCATTTTTTTTCTCTCCGGTGCAGGGGTCAGGGTAGGGATTTGTGAGGAGGGGGGGGGGGTGCAAGTGCGATGTCCGAAATTTGGGGGTCGTGTGCAGTCCCCCAGGGGGCCAAGCTACCAGACATCCCCTCGGTGCGGGTCAGACACGCCCCACAGACACCGCACCTCGTCCTCATGGACAGGACAAGGATAGGAAAGGAAGGAAGCGGCTGTGGCCTATTTTACGGTACGATCCCGGAATTGTTCCTGGGGCGACCTTGGAAAAACACAGAAAACCAAGGTCAGGACCGCCGGCCTCCGGGACTCGAACCCAGGACCTCCCGATTAGCAGTCGGGTACCATATATCCACTCCACTACTACTGCTTCGGTTCAGTAAATTATTTATGAAATGCCTTAGCTGAATGGTTTTCTAAACATCCAATAAGATTTTTGTTCGATGTGAGTTGTAGAAGTCAACAATATATCGGGAACTGAACACAAAGTAATAAGTACGGACATACGGTACACACACTGAAAGAACTCAACAACTCCCAACAAAACTGTTCCCGCTCGAACAAAGGAAACAATAAGCTGCAGCAATTTAAATCTTTGCCATACAACGTCATCGCCTGTATATCTATGAGAAGTGGTGCTACTAGCTGCTATTGTAGCCTACCTTACACCCAGCTGCACCGTGCTTACACCCTACCTGCCTACGACATATAAACAACACACTCAGTGGCGCAGGCAGG
>KZ539198.1:13746-30037 GCA_000934665.2 Catajapyx aquilonaris | reverse complement strand
GGGGGGAGGGGGAGGGGGCAATACCATGCCTAAGTCTAAGTACCATACACGTCGTCATCAAGTTTTTTATTTTGGATGGGCGCCTCTTTTTGAATGGTACTGTACTGCACATGAACATTACTGTATGCTGACATAATGGGATATGTGGCTAAAGTTGTCCCGCCAGATCGCACGAGAAACAATGATTAATTAATGGTTAATGGACAAGACGGTGGCTCAATGTCCTGGATCATCAAAAAATATACCGTGTATATATAAGAAAAATTAATCATTAATGTAGGCAATTAGTCGATAATTAATTCATGGTTAACCCAATTTCTTTCAAGGTACTACCTCATGGGGGACACCTGAACAATATTACAAAGTCCAACTTTATAAATTAGAAACATTGGGTAGAATTTTTTCGTCCCACTGCTAGTTACTGCTAACTTCGCAGATTGCCAACACCTGGTACTGCCACGAGTGATTAGCTCTAAGCACTGCTAAGTTAGCAGTACCTGACAGTGGGACGAAAATTCCACCCATGTCCCCATACTGTATAAAATTGTAATCCCTGGACAATACAGATTATTTTAGTTAGTGTTTTTCATTTTCTCATAAAGCAGAAAAATAACAAATCAGAACATTATTCAGGCATATAATTATGTGAGAACTAAAACTATTAAGCAACTTGGTGGCCTTAGCAAAGCTGCAACAGTCAATTTATTTTATATGACAATATTATTTTAATACAATTATTACAGAATTGGAATAGTTGCACAAATGAACTCCAAGTCTGACAAAGACAGAGGGGGAGGGGAAGCTACAAAACATTATCGGTATACAGTACATAAAAAAGCAATGACCCTTTTCGACTTTTACAGCCTAATTCTTATTAAAGGTGCAAATGAACAAGCATTATAACGTAGAAAAGTGTGTCCCCTTAATGTTTAACGGCAAATTTTCACACGTAGTCTGCGCCCCCCAGGTCCCCAAAAAAATATAAACCGGCAGGTCCCACTGTCACTGTTCTTCAATCACACTAGGGAACAGTATCCGGAACAATATGATCGTTGGTCTGCCTTCTCATCGCCTTCTCTCACAACTATGCCTTCTTTTCTTCCATAACTCTCCCACAGTCCTGGTGTTTGAAGAATCTGGAAATAAAAATTGGACACCAAACTATTTATCAAAGTTTTTCACAAAAATATGAGCATCGCCATGCACAGTTCCAGCCTTACTGCCCATACAAATTGCCTCCAAATAAATTTTATCTCTGAAAGTCAATATTTTGATCATTACCCCCAATAAGAACCCAATTATTTTTGCTCATCACTCCCAAAACTTCAAAACACCAAAATGGTATCAGCCCTATTCATTCAAGGTCAAGCTGCAAACTCAGAGAACGCTACCAATTTATCAATATCTCTATTTCCTCCATACGTATTAAACAGGAAGTTGGACTGCCCAAGGTTTTGATGAAAAAGGAAAGACATTTTGAGGGTAAGCAATCCATAACTTCATGATCTATCATTTCTTGATCTGTGAACTTTGAAAGTGCTTCACCATGTACCTAAACACTACGTATTTAGAAGCATGGGACCCAAACCTTATTAAGTGCATGTACATGAAAGTCAGCTACTGACCAGAAGACATATTGCAACTAGAGAAAGAATTCACATTTTAATCCTGAGTCAAACCATTACCTTCTCAACAAGTTCCTCAAAGGCACACTGTACCCCTTCTTTGGTCTTGGCACTGGCTTCCATGAAAAGCATCGCATGTCGCCGTGCAAATTTCAATCCTTCCTCTCGACTCACTTCTCTCTGCTCCTGAAAGTCACAGGGATATGTTGTCATTAATTTCATAAGGGCATGTTGTCAAAAACAGCACTAAAGGCTAAAGGTTAGCCTTTCAGTACCATTACCTTGTCTATTTTGTTTCCTACTAGCATCTTAACCACATCGTTTCGAGTGACGTATGTCTCCAGCTCTTTCAGCCACATCTCCAGCTTGGTGAAAGTCTGATAAACGCTAACATCATACACTAAGATGACTCCCTGGGCCCCTCGATAGTAACTTGGGGTCAGGTTGCGATAACGTTCTTGTCCTGCTGTGTCCTGAAAAATTATTCACCATTACTACTAGAGTAATTTTAAACATAATATCCTTCACTGGCTGTATAACAACCATCACTCATTGATATGGTAAATGTGAAAGTTGGCAGTCCTTACCCATAATATAATTTGTAAGAAACAAAACGCCGCATTGGCAATATAGATAACACCAAGATAACACAAGACAAATACACTGCACTGCATGTCAAGTACATGAAGAGAAAAGCCTCAATTATCATAATTACAAGTAATTGTTCAAATGGAAATTTTAAACAGTTGTTTCCGTGGTATGTAAGCACATACTGCATAACATTTAACTAAAATTACAACTGGCTCAAGCTATTCAGTCATGCATAATTTGATCGTCAGCCTTCATCTATTCCGTACACTGCAGCCATTGAGCAATAATTATGCTTAGCAACCATTTTGTAAGTAAAAGTCATCAAACGAATCTCCACATGATGGATTCATTAATATACTAGGAAACATTCCATCAGCAATGTATGTTGTGACTGTCAGTCAATGACAACAAGTGTCAATAACCACTTTATCTCACTCTTATCATCTGCAAGAAGCAACTTACCCATATGTGCAGTCGAAACGTATTATCATCAATGGTGACGATCTTTGTCTTGAAGTCAACACCTATTGTCGCTGCCTGCTCTGCATGAAACTTGTCCTCCGTGAACCTCAATAGCAAACTGCAAAATTATAAAACTTTGTAGCATGCATGAAACAGGGAATAGCACAAACAAAGTGGCTAATGTTAGGTGCAAGTGACCTGTCCTGTGGCAGCTAGCCTTTGTGATCATGAATCAAGCCGCATTTACATGTGAGCGATTAGATTGGTAATGTTGCAGTGCTGACATCGCCGAGCGAGGTGCGGCACGAAACGATATTGTTACCACGAATGTTACTTTTGCTGAGCATTGTAAATGCGGCTTCATTGTTGAACTAGGCAGTTATGATGGGGTCAAGTGAGGCAATAGGGGTTGCAGATTGCAAATATGGCCACCACCGACAAGTTACAAGTGAATGCTACACGTCCTGTGTTCATGAGGTCGTGTAAATTGCATGTGAATATATGTGCGTAGGTGATGCAACACACGAGTGCACAGCATGGGCTCCTCTATGCAATGCTGCATGACCCTTCTCGTGCACAGTGAGTACTCCATAGCGTACGCCCAGCACAACAGTCATACGCACCTGGACTTTCCGACGTTGCTCTCTCCAATGACGAGGATCTTGAGGCTGGCCAGCACTGGCCGCGTGTTGTCGTCCATCGCCCCAGTCCCCCCAGGAGCAGACGGAGAGGATCAAGCGACGAGGGTGGTGGTGGGTACACTACACGTACGACGCAACCAGCCAGCTGCAAACGGCCCTGGATGTGATGAGGTGACGCAGGGAAAACGCGACTCGGAAAAAAGCCTCTACCCAGCTGATTGCATGGAACTGAAGGCTGCTTCTCACGGCAGTGACATCACATCGCACACTATACCATCGATACACACACTACTGCGATCGAAATTTTCTGCGCGCTAAATAATTTGCGAATTTTGCAATACACATTACGCCAGCCCGCATTACTCTTGTGACTATAATATAAAAATAGGGTAATTTCACTGAGGTGGCCCAATTGCTTCATGTGTGCTTGACTCTGTGCTTGAGCACATTATTAGCTGAGAACAGCTGACAAATTAATGCAAATTATCTGTACTGCATGGCTTAATTTATATTTTTGGCGCAAAATTAAGTCCAAAATGCTCCAAAATTAAGTTACCAGTACTGGCATTATTTCTAGATTTTTTGTGTATTAGGTAATCTATTAATTTGTTCGGACATATGCGTTAATGGTAATGAAAAGACCAAGCAATTTATGTCCCAACAAATTAATACACAAAAAATCTAGAAATAATATTCCAGTACTAGTGACTTAATTTTGGGCTTAATTTTGCGAAACATGTCATCACTTGCATATGGAGAGCATAAAAGTGCGTATGTTGCATCCATATATAGATATCGGAATACCATGGGCGGAATACTATACTATGTGACTAATAGTATTCCTATTTCCAATATCTGGTTGCATCCTTTTCTGAAGAGTGAAGTTCATCACATTGCGCACCTTTACCTAATCATAATAAATTTTTTCTTGCAGAAGAGGTGGTCAATGTTGAAACCAAACTGAAACATGATGCATAGTGTAACTCACACACATGTATACGTATATGCTACTGGCCAGTTGCACCATAGGTTGAATTGGTTAACATGTGTTATTCAGTGTTTGCTCATTGTTGTTAACAGCATCATTAAATCTGAGATTCTTATTGTATCCAACCCGGTCAGAAAGGCCCTAATACAACATAATGACATTGCAAATAACTAATATAACATTCATTGCAATGTAATATATACATCACTGCAATCACACAAGTACCTTATTTATATGCTTGAAACAATAGAAAAACTGGAAAGATGAGTTTCATCAAGAGGTTTCATTTATTGAGCTGCAGAAGGGTTAATAAACATTAGCCCAGTGGAAAATACTAAAATGCACATAAAATTTAGATGTAAGGCTAAAGGCTCCCATTTCATTTGCGTCACCATTCCCCTCTTGCGATGGTCCTGCTTTCAACCCAGACTACGAACGCTCCCTTGCTGAAGCTTCAGCAATAGCTTCAGCTTCCTCAGCGTTCCTCTTAACTTCAGCTTCCTGCTCCATCTCCAGAGCCTCTGCTATCTTCTTCTTCTTGGCCGCCTCCTGATGGCCCTTCCACACTGGCCTTGCACTGTGAGCTGCCATTGCCTTATCTGCACGTGTGACCAGGCTGAAATCCAGGTGGCTCACCGTTGGCAACAAATACACAACCACCATCCTATATCCATTCTCATCCTCTATTGGGTTCCCATGCAGGGTCAACGTCTTAAGCTTTGGTAGTTGCTTCAGGCGCGCAACCTGTGAGATGGTAAAAAATAGCACAATGGCTTACTGATTACTAAAATTGAAAGAGTGATGCTCCCCCCAACAATATCCCTGCAATTGTGGTACCTATTAAGCCAAACTCAATAGTAGAGATTGAATACCTGAGTGATTTCATGAATCACATTTCCATGCAGGTAGACGATTTGCAAGTTGGGAAACAGCATTAGTTCCGTATATATGGAATGTATCATGTTGAAGGAGATGTCCAGCCAAGCCAGCATATATGGAGCCACCAGCAAGCCCTCCACTACCTGAGGACAGATGAGTAAGTGAAGAACTGGCACAGACCTACTCGCTTTATTAGCTCACACAGAGATGATCAACTAAAGGCACTTGCAATGGAGGTGACACCACTTCACCCCTACAGCTCTTCCAGCTGGTTCATAAGTACCTGAGAGCAACTACTTATGGAACTTTCAAAAGAAATTCACCTGAGGAAGGCCTGTCAGATCTGCAAGAGCATTGTTTCCTAGGCACAGAGCAGCACTCTGGTACTTGCCATTTTGCTTGGTTGGGCGGCGGAGGCGACGATACATGCGAGGCACTTCAATGAAGGTATCTGGAGAGCACGATATAATACAGTACTAGTTGTAGTCTTACTGATGTTGGTAACACAAAAATCATGCCTCTTTAAAACTTGAATGAGAGACCTTCGACAGTAATGAAGTAATGTAACTTTGCTTTAAATGATATAAGATTCTGATGGAAAGAACTAGGACAACACAAATATTGCAATAAAATCTGTTAAGCAAGGTAATTAACCATCAATTATTGTCACTGTTACCATA
The DNA here is from genome assembly GCA_000934665.2 of Catajapyx aquilonaris. Taxonomy (NCBI): domain Eukaryota; kingdom Metazoa; phylum Arthropoda; class Diplura; order Dicellurata; family Japygidae; genus Catajapyx; species Catajapyx aquilonaris. The sequence continues at coordinate 24,171 of KZ539198.1, read as the reverse complement.
AAAATGTGACATGTGGGGAGACCAGAAATGCATTCAGTGGTTTCTCATACTATTAGAAATCTTCAATGTCATCACCAAGACTGGACATAAACTGCAGTATCAAATGGCAGCCCACACATGCCACACGTCTATGGGAGCTGCAAGGCCAGCAAGGGTGCTGTGTCCTCCTGGGAGAACCATGCTCCAAGACAGGGTAATAAAACCAAACCATACAGGCCACATGCGTTGTGATGGCCGAGGTTCATAAATGCAGTGATTTTCAGAATTTAGGTAACATCAGTAGTCTCTAGGAAATGCACTTCCACTTGATCCAACCTTCAAGTGTGGGCATGAGTTACAAGTAGGCTACATATGTACAATTGCTGGCAAATTGGCTTTCCAACAGGAGCCTACATAATACAGTAAAACCTCGTTATAACACTCTTCAAGGGACTGCCCAAAAGTTGTGTTATATGCAAGAAAATTTACATTATGGAAATGATCGAGGGACTGGAAAAAAGGGGCATTAAAAGTGGGAAAGCGTTATAATTATGCAGAAGCATTATATCGAGGTCTTACTGTATATGCCAAGCTCAATGTTATGTTCATGGAGTAGTGTCTGCAACAATTTCTGTGATGGGGATGAGAGATAAACTCCGAAATGTATGGAATAATGCATCCTTGGTGATGGTAATTGGCTTCCATCAGATATTATTATTCACCTGCTGCTAATGTTAGTGCAGTTCAGAAATGTTTTTGAAAGTTGTTTTCACTGTCTAATTTTTGGAGTGTGGTCAATTTTCAAGGGCACAGACCAGGTGAATAAACCTGACATCTCAAAATATGCTCTATTTGCATGCCATGCTTGATGGTATAAATTAAAGCTTCATCATGAAATAAATGGGTCTGCCTGTTTCAAGGCCTGTTTCATTATTAGAAAAGGAAAGATGCAAAGATAAAGCTATCCCCACTCACAGTGCCTACTGTCAGTGTCAATAGCTATGCATATAGCAAACTTACCCGCATTTGTGAATGATCCCGCAAACCAAGTGAAGAGGCCATTTTAGTGTTATGTTGGCACTAACTTGTAAGCTGCTCATTTTTAAGTAGGGTACATCAGGGTAAGTGCAGCTGGATTTTGATTAGTAAACGCATGCTACTTCCTCAGTAATATATTAGCATGTGAGAAAAAAAGTAATGGACAATATACCTTACCTTATTGGCTTTCAAAGTGGCCTATTGCATAACATTCATCATGTGGGTGCTCCGAAAAATAATTAAAATATGCATGTGGTGCACAGTGCCACACTTGCCCCGCAATATGGGGTAAGTGCAAATGTGGAATTCTCTAAGTAATAAACATTGCTTGGGTTGCATATAGGACTAGTGCTACAAAGACAAACTTCCTCCGACAGTCTGTTTTTCCTGAATAAAAAATTCCAAGAAGTTCTTCCTTTTATTCACTGCTCCGCAACAGGTTGGCTAACATTACTTGCAGTATCTGATTAAAATGCATTATTTGGACGTATTTTCACACCTGTGTTCAAAATTGGCCCGTCGCCAGTCGCAGAATATCCATTGGTAACCGCATAAAGATGTCTTGTCGTTGTCGCCTCTTCTGGCGACCCACTAGTTTAATTCCTCCAATAGTTTTTTTTTTTTTTTAAATTTTACCCCGTGATGATCTGTTGGGTCTATAGGGGGTGGTGGATTACCACCATTGGTATTTGTTTTTGGAGCATGTAAGAGAATCTTATGAATTACTCCAAGGGTTGGTAGGAGGGGATGTGCAAAGTGCATGTGCGCTGTCGTTAATTGGTCATTTTGTGAACTCCCCCGGGTGGGGATTGAACCTGGGACCTTCATATCCGTGGGCACACGTGTTACCGCGACACCACTTCATCTCCCTACCTCCAATAGTGAATTTCAATCCATATACCCGTATTAATTGGGTACAGTTTGCGCTTGCCCCTGACCATGCTAGTTAGGGGCAAGTGCGGCCGCCTTTTTAAAAACCACTCTGATTATGACGTAAACGTTTACATGATTTTCTCTCACTCCTGTCCCCTTGTCCTACATATTAGAACCAATTCCATACTTGTCCCATCGTCGCACTTACCCCAACTTACCCTAGTTACTTTCCATTACTGTCAAGTTACTCTATAGAGGGTGAAGGGGAACTCGCAGACAATCTCCAGGTAGACTGATAGTACTTGTAAAACTAATATAGGGATGTGCAATTAGTTTTTGGGCACCTTTAAAGTGCAGAGGGCCGGATGGTAAAATATATGAGGTAAAGCATGGGTGTCACACCCGGATTCTTACTCTGACGGGATTTGATAACCTATTGTACATGGATGTGTTACGGACCCAAGGCTGGATTGTTCGAAGGCCCTCGAGGGCGGAAAGGATGTGTCATCACAAACCATTGACTGCGCCATACGCATTAACTATGCAACGGCATCCAAAACTAATTGCACATTCCTATATTAGTTTTGCGAGTATATCAGTCTACCTGGCGATTGTCTGCGAGTTTCCCTTCTCCCTGCATAGCCAAGGGCACTGTGGCCAAGGGTTACCATGGTTGTCACTTGATAAATGGTTCATGCACATGACGAGTATTTATCTAAGCAAGCTGTTGCATATCGATAGGACAGCTAGGCACTTTTCATAGTAGTAAATGATTTAAAATGCCTGAGGTCAGTCATGACTGCTCAGTAGGCTTCACCAGGGATTCCTGGCTTGACCTAAACATTAAGGTATATAGACTCCCTCTCGTAAAAGTCAAGATACCAATATCATCATCTAATATGGCAACTGCTTTGTCCCACCGTCCAGTGAGGACTGTACTTGTCAATTTCCTGTTTTGTGGCACATTTTGCTGAGTCGTAGTTGTGATGGGTGGTAGATCCTGAATAAGTGACGGTGTTATTCATACAGGATTAATAACTTATTCTTACAGATTGACTACCAGTCTCACAACCCAATGTAATGGGCATCTACATGCCACTCAAAAAGGAATGGCTTTTCCAGCCTTTAGCTTGAACAGCTTTTCAAGTCACACACAGTCCTTTTAGCAAAATTCCTGCTTTCATCATATTATGTGGACTTTTAAAATTAATCAAGTCTTGGTGTAAATAAGAGAGGTAAAGTAACCCATGCTATATCATAATATTACCCTGGGCACTGGCGAGGCATAAGAAGGAGAAATCCAGCACGGGGGCATGACGGGTTGGATCAGGTTGTGGCTGTATGCTCTTCCTCTTGGTTTTGACTGTAACCGTCATGGCCGTCTTCCTCCTGGTCTTGCGCCTTGGGGGCTTGACAGACAGAAGGGAGCTCGACCTGATCGAATTGGTCTGACTCAATTTGGATTCTACGTCTTCTGAGCTCATCTTGGGCCAATTCCTCTTAAAACTATACGTTGCCGACCCTAAAGAATACTTTCAACTGAAAACACTGCAGATACCATAGAAACATTCAATTTTGTTGACAACCCCATTTATTGGGATACCACAAAAAAAATCAAAACAAGTTAATGGCCAGAAAACAGCCTTAAGTTTTTGCACATTATTCATGTCCAAATATCTTCGCTGATTGTGCTTTATATACAATTTTATAGTAACCTATAATTGAGTCAATTGTATATCACACAATATCTACATGTCAAAAACATGATCGGATCCACATCTGATTTATGGCAATACAGGTCATCAGGCAGCATTAAGTACACACTGGCAGAGAACCTGGAGGATGCCAGTCACGTGTGTTATACTCGACATAATTACCACCCTTATAGCAGAATACAAATTTCTATTGCAGGTAGCATCATCTCGGTTACACATAACCAAGATGATGCCGTCAGCAAAGTCTCTCAAATGTCCCAAAGGCAACAGTTGACTGGAATCAAATCCAATGTCCACATGATGCCACCTAATCCTGTAAAATGAACAACCCTGCTGACCCCCTCATGTGAGAAAGCAAACATTTACTATCAAAAAATAAGTGTCCTGAAGTTTGTTTCTCATTCAAAGACAATTCCTGCATTATCTGGCTTTGCATCAGTACTTTGTCATAAATAAGAAAATTAATAATATTCTTAAATATTAAATATTTTTAGGGAGTACAGTCAGGAGTAACCAAATGGTATTCTCAACGCTTCACAATTCTGCACAATCAGCAAAAATACACAGTACAGGAGACCAAAAGTCCAGACAGTGGGCTTACTGTAAATCACACACTTGATCCTGTCACCTGCGATCTTTTGACCTAATTTTGGAATGGTCGTCATCCATACCTCCACGATGCTTCCCACTTTTCGACTTGAATTTATCATAGTACTTGTCATATCTGTCGTATTTTTCATGGCTTCTTGAACGGCTACGGTCCCGTCCACGATCTCGGTCCCGATCCCGTGACCTTGACCGAGAACGATAGCGGTTCTTCTCTCTGTGGACAAATATATTACAATAAATTTCTTACCTCTAATCTACTCTGCTTAGTCACAAGGGTCAAATGGCAACAAGGTATTATTTTCTTACCTGTGTGATTTTTTCTTGGGTGGACTTAAGCTCGGAGTTCTGCTATGAGGCGAATAACTCCTCCTCCCTCCTCCACCACTGATACCTCTATGTCCTTTCTTCCTCCTCTCATGTGATCTTGACTTCTTCCGTGACTTCCTGGGCTTGTCCATTGGGCTCCTGCTCCTGCTCTTGCTTCTGGACCGTGATCTAGACCGTGACTCAGACCTAGAGCGACTCTGACTCCCTCCCTGCAAGTGGGAGTGATGGTGGTGCGGATGATGATGTGAATGATGGTGTGAATGGTGGTGATTGTTGTTTGCGCTGGACGTGTTGTTGTTGCTGCCGTTGTTGGAGTCATCGCCAGACTCGCCTTTCTTGGAAGTGGCATTGGCATTAGAAGGAGCATTAGGGTCTCCTGGGGAAATCTTGTTGTCTGGGGAGGTTGGCCTGGAACTAGGGCTGAACCCAGATCCAGCTGGAGTATTGCCCTCAGACTGGCCTTTGGCTCTGAGACGAGCCTCCTGGTATGCTTTACGCAGCTCCTCCACTTTCTTTTCAAGATCCTCAGCATTTGGCTGGTATGGACAGAAATAATCACATACAAAATCATCATCATTACAACTGCGATGGCATATATTTATCCTAAATCTATTTCACACCCTTCCAAATTGTTTATTTACTATTTGTAAAACAAGTTAACTTCATTTTCATTACTCGTGGTTACAATAGCAATTGCAGCAGAATGAGTGATTGGCAATATTGACATCATTCCAACTATTTTGGCCACTCCAACAATTAGGAGATGAAGCGAACCATTCCCTGCAATTTATTTTTAAAATCAACCCATGGAAATCATTCGCTAGTATGAAGTAAAGCAAAGGCATCACCATACTTCCAGAAGTGTCACAAATATTGATACTGTGCATTTATCCATTTTTTGCCATCATACTTGAGGGTACAGCGTCGTACTGCTAGCAACATTTTCCAAAGCAGCAGAAGAACGAATCTTGTTCGCACGACTCGCACTATCATTGCTTCGATTCGTTCTGCTGCCACTGCGGAGAATGTCGCTAGCAGTTCGACGCCATTAATGTCTAACTCTGTACTGGCTGGCAAATGCATCACCTTGTTTTAACTTACAAATTCTGTGAGCATTTGCTTATGAAACTGAATTTTGAAATTCTTATCCTTTCCCTAATTGAATATTACAGCAGGCAAGTGTCAGTAAATTGTAGGCCTTTCTTGAAACCTTTACAAATGAATGACAATAAAATTAACGGTAATGAATAAATGATTATATTGCAACAATTTCCTCATCCTTTCCAACGATATAAGCTACTCATCCCAAAATTTTGGCTTACTTTCCAACATCTTGAACAACCCTTATTAAATACTCTTAGAAGACACAACAGCAGTTCAATGGCTCACCTTGGACTTGGTATACAGCTTGAGTATGCGAAAGCAAATGTCATGCACATCAACGTCCTTGACATTGAAAATGTGAAACCAAACAGGATTTTTTGGCAGCGGTATCTTGAGCTGCCTGGCACTCAAGAAGATGCAGCTGCAGGCTATGGTCTCTGGATGATACCTGACAAACACCTCAGTGCGCAAAGCATCATTCATGTAGTTCCTGCAAGTGAACAACGCACATCTGATGCATACAGGTTAGCATGTAACAAACAATTACTGCAATACTAAGCAAGGCCTAATGAGCATCTATGATTATTTCAGTTACAAATGACAAGTTCAACCAACATTAGTGTTGAGAATTACAAGAGTAGAACAGGTGAAACAGTTTAACAAGACAGTGTCAACCTCGGCAAAACATTTGGTTCAAGTTCAATAAATGCAAATGCAAGTGAAAATTATGAAGAAAAAGTATAATGCTGATTGTAAAAATTCCTCAACATTTTTTTAAAGGAGCTAGAACCTTTGAACTCACCATGACATCTGCATGAGTGCTGCATTATTCTGGAATCCTAACACCTGCAAGTACATAACGATGATCTTGTGTGGATGTTTGACATGCACACAGAACCCTAGCTCCTTCAGGACCCGCCTCTCTGCTTTGATCACCTGATTCTTGAGTGCTATGTAATTTTGATCCAGGATCATGGGCTGGATGGTTCTGAAAATGGATTCGTCGCAAAGACCATGCAAGACCCTCCCGGTTAGAAAACAGAATTGAACAAAAAAAAAATCCTCCCAATCTTAACATTTCAGTTCAACATTTATCACTTAAGCCTTTGCATAGTCGAAAACAAAAATTTTTATCTAGTACAGATCAGAAAACATCCAAATTTGTCTCCATTTCTGTTAACCAACAATCATCAAATTCAAGGATGAAGGCTTTCCCAAAAATCCACGTCACTGACTTATTGGTTCCATATTCCAAGCCAGTTTTGCCAACAAATTCGTGTCCTTCGTGTACCTACAAAAGAGATGAAACCAAATTAATAACAGAACAAAGTAAAATGTCACATCGACAACAATTTTCCCACGCAATAATCACCTTTTGGCCGAAGGCAGCAGGCTTAGATATGTGGACTTTGGTCATTTTTGGGAGGTGCCAGGTCCTTTTTTTCTGGTCCATCCAAGGGGGGAGTCTCCCTTACTTTTCCTTCTTTCTGTCTCAGTCACTCAACCTCTCCCAAATCTGGGAGGTATCCAGGCTGAGTGCTTCTCAGAACTAAGAAAATAATGCTCGTCTTAGATCAAAAATGACCCAACTCTGGAAACTGAACCCAATCAGGACCCCAATCGCAACTTAAAGAGCAACAAAATTGACCCCTAGAGGTCAATAATTGGCAAAATAAGTTGCCAACATTTCTTTTTTTGGTAATTGGGTCAGTGGGTTGCATCTGTCAACTGCAATGCAAACCACACTTGGCGTCAATTCCCAACAGGATTCGACTTGTAAACTTGTTAAGCTTACTTCTTAAATGCTGAAAAAAATTGCATTTTTTCTTCTTCACTACAGTACTGTCCACCACCAAAAAATAGGAGCCATATTCAAGACAATCCTCTGATCTGTACTCGATTTCCACATTCACTCACTGAACTAAAAGCAATGCACATTTGGCACTTCCTTTTTTACATTACAAAATCTAACGCGAAAAAATAACAATGTAAAGAGAGAGAAAACCTATTTTATGCTTCCTTGAATGCTGCATAAAGTTGCACCAATAGCTAATGACAAAATAATATTCTATGGCAAAAAAAAACTATGCAAATGCTACAGCTTCATTTATATACAAGGCAAAAAAAATCACTAACATGGCAATTCACATTGTGAAAAAAAAAAGCTTCCTAAGCACTCCCCAGAAGTGTCTTCACAGGAAACTTAGCATGTGACAAAAAAAAAACAACAACAACGCAGATATCACATTCATAAAAGCAAATAGCTGCAGGCCAAGCTCATGACTAGATTGTAAGCAAAAATTCCACTCCACTGCCCCATCACCAGATCGCCCATTCTGCAACCTCAATTATGTAACTTCTAATCACCCTTCCTGATAATTGCAATAGTTATATGAGCTTGGCCCACCTGTAGACGTGGAAAAAGCAATACTCACTTTCCATTCTTGACCTGCTTGATGTGATGGAACACGTTTATAACATCTCTTATTCGCCTGGGAGCCTCCTCTATTTTTGATGCCAGGCATACACATCCCATTGCTGTTGTTTCCATTGGGTGTCTTACAAAGGACTTGGAGTAGTAGAAGCGCTGGAAAAGAACCTGGCCCGTTGCCATTGCCACCTGAAAACCAAGAGTTACTTTGTTAGCAACATGTATCGTGCTTCTGTCAGGTTATCATTTAAGCCTAACTCACTATGTTCAAACAAGACTGAACTTCACTGAATGTGTCTCATTTCTACTGGCCATTTTATATTAAATCTGACTGTGGAACAGATCATCCAGGTCGCACTCTTCAACAGGCAACTAGGCCAACAGGTCGTAATGTGAACACTTGTCACCAAAACATGACATTTGCTGCGTGACATGGATGTAAATGAAGAATAATTCTGAGCTCAATTTACAAACACAATAAAGCCTCGCTTTCTCAAATGATGCAATAACACCATTTCACACTCTGGCAGTATGAAATGTGGCAAAAGCTGTTGAAGTAGATTGTCTTGTTACAATCTCAATAAGCAAATTTGGCCTGGTTTCATTGCCATTATAAACAGTTTTAGTGAACCAATGATATATCCTTGGTTCAGTGGGCTGCATAATATATATACAGTAAAACTTCCATGAGTCTAATCTCCATGGGACCGGGAACAAGCTTAGATTATAGAAGATTCGAGTTAGAGAAGTTGGGAATTTTTTAAAGCCCATAACTCTGTAAGGAAGCCTACCTTTATATCCAGTGTTCAAAACTTAAAAATAACTGTCACTATCACACTTGCAATGTTCCTCATTGTTCTGCTGTAAAAAAATCTCCATTATGGACATTTGCCTACTCTTAGATTCACGGATTCAATTGTCACAATCGAGTCGAGTCAAACCCTTCTTTCAGTACGTCTGGTAGACAAGATCAGGAAATTGAGCCTTTCTGTACGTGTGGCCTACTCTCTACCCTTCAGCTGGAAAATGAGAAAATTTCCCGTACTCACTGACATGAACTTCGATTTAGGGAGACTGAAAATGCATCAATATCCCATCGTACGGCCCTTTGAGTTACAGAAATTCGAGTTAGGGAAGTTTACTTCCATTATTTTACATTGTGACCAACCAAGCTCATTATTTTCTTTGACTTATAGAGAACTCCAACTTATAGAAGTTTTACTGTATCTCTGTGACTCAACTGGTCGGAATGCACTGTACTTGAGCATTCCATAATTAGCCATGCAATAATGTGCTGCATAAGCAGTGAAATTCCCTACGAGTCAGCACCTGACCTAGTTGCTGCCTTTACCCTTCTTGTTTCAAACTATCTTCTAACATTCCATGCACTCACTCACACTATTTCTACACACAATTTAACTGTGACCATTGAGTAGGGCAGACACCCAAAGGCCAAAAACGTGAGGCCTATTTCTGATCAGATGGCTTACAAGGAGGTCTGGAATGTCACTGAGATCAGACGGAACAAGGTCGTGACAACATACCCCAAATGATATCTGACACAATCAGGACTGTGAGTGATGCAAAACTCAGTAAATGTCTGCATTAATTTACACAAAATTACCAAAAAACCCCACATTTTATACACTACAAAAGTGTAGTAACCTCAATTGGGACAAAACTGACATAAGAGTTATTGACTGATTCCACCTAGGTTTTCCCACGACTAAACTGCCTTTCCGACATGTTGGGGTTAGGAAGCACAAGTCGTTTTCCTATTAACAAGACGCGAGGTATGCTTCGTGTGAATGAAACCCCTTGTTCTCAATCTTCGGGCTGCATGTTACCTGTGGCAATCTGAGCAGAATCCCAGCAAGCTGCACCAGCTCGCACCCCAGCACCCTGAGGTCGTTCTCAGTCTCCTGGTCCAGCCCATCCGACTGAGAGGGCGTCGGAATGAGCTTCTCCGGTGGCAACAAGCAGTTCTGCAGCTTGAGCAGGACCTTCCCGTAGGTGAGGCCGACCGGGTTCGGCTGGGGCTGCTGGGTCTGCGGTTGAGGCTGCTGGGGTTGCTGCCCTTGCTGGACGCCCTTCTTGTTTGGTTGCGTCGCAGCAACGCCCGTGGAGTTGGGCAGAGGCTGCACTGCCCCTCCGCCTCCGAGGAGTGCAGCCTGACCGCCGCCGCCTCCACCGTCCATGGCCCCCACCGTTCCGTCTGTTTGGGGCGAAGGGCGACGTCGGTGGAGCGTCGCTTCTTCGCCTCCAACCGTCGTCTTCTCCGCTTGTTGCTCACTCTTCGGGGAAATGGCGAAGTGGAAGGGGAGGGGGGGGGGAGGGAGAGGGAAAGGG
>KZ539198.1:0-13718 GCA_000934665.2 Catajapyx aquilonaris | reverse complement strand
GGGGGGGGGGGGGAGGGAGAGGGAAAGGGGGGAGCGGAGCGAAGTGACGTCATTCACAGTTGCCAGGTGGAGCAGCCCACGCGGCGAGTCACAAAGGGGAGGGAGGGAAAGAAAGACGCACTGCACTACTGCCACGATTGGCGCCTTGCACAAACTGTGACGAATATGTTTGATCGTATTTATTTTTACTACTCGTACATGACGTGCTACATGAGTATTTCCCTACTATCAGCAGTTGAGAAATGTCCCATAAACATTAATTATATTTACAAAATTACAGTGGAGCACTGTATTGTTCAAACTACAGTAATATAGATGTGTATCCGCTGAAGGATAGGCGTGTAACCGCTGAAGGATAGGCGTGTATCCGCCGGGAAGAAAGGTTAGATCATAGGCCCCTATAAGTTGGTGAAGCGTGCCCATTACGAAAGTCCTTGAAACTAATCAACAGCGGGCACTGAGGGAGCATTGAAATTACCAGTTGCGATAATAGTTGATGTATTTGCGTGCTTTGGCCTGGAAATACTTGGGAGGTGGACGAGGTGGAGGAGGATCGTATCTATGGTGCAGCCAGTCCATGCACTTGGTCCAGGCTTCACTGTAGGCCCAGTGAGGTGCCATGGGTTCCCCTAATGGTTCGTGGACTAAGGAGTTGTAATTCAGGGGGTAAACCTGAAAGGCTGTCGACAAGTCCGACGACAACGGAGTTAGGGTTGACGGTGCGGAGGACTCCAAGTCGTCTTCGGAATCATCACTGCTGAGCATGCGAATCTTCTCTGGTAGTGGTTGCACCGGCAGTTTCGGTGGTGAATGGATGGATCGGGGCTCAGTTTCGCTCGAATCCTCCTCTGCGAATGTCACTTTGTGCGGCACTTTGGTCGGCACTTGGGGAATGTCAGGAAGTGTCATCAGCGGCTGTTGTGGACCACGACATGCTGCCATTGCTTGTTGGAACTCTGGAGTGAAATCGGCTAGGGTGGGCTCACGATGGTGGATGTCACTGTCCTTACGGATCACCCGGATGTCACTGGGCCAATCTTCTGAGTCGGATGTGGAGGAGGAGTCATCGGAGACGGGTACTTCTTCGGGACGGAAGGAAGGGCGACGACGGAGGGCGTCTTCGGCTGAGGGGAGACTCAACAATTTCGCCCATAGAGTTGCAGGGTCTTGGTTGCTGGAAGGGCCTTTGCTGTCTTTGGTAGAGGCTCGTCTCATTGTCGAGGACTTCTGATTGTGAACTTCTGACGGTGTAGAGTTATTGATCAAACATTTTCGTCACATGAAGGCTGTATACAGGGTGATCAATAACAGCTTACGTTGCTTATGTAGGACGATCCCTTGTCAAATTTTGACTCTATGTAGCCTGCACGTTATTTTTTGGCACTACACCACAAGACCATATCAGCCCTTCTTCACAATGATGTGTCGTGCAGGGTGTTGCTTTACACTTACAGCCATGTTGTTACTGGTTTAATTTAATTTGGTGACTGGAGTAAATAATAATTCATAAGTTCTCAATCCACCCCCACTTAGTATGGGGATTTGTACATTACAGCAGCCGGCTGCTATATTTATGTGGAAGATTGGAAGGTGTAGCTTTGACTACATGATATGGGCAGGGTAATCCATCTTGTGCAATGTTGTAATACGACGCTTATGCACATGCGAGGAAGAAGGGCCCAGCTATCGTTTCCGCCGAGTGACCTTACACATTATAAAACACGCATGGGACACGGTCGAATCCACAAGGTCTCGAATGATACAATCCCTCTTGGATGTGACACACGCGACAGTAGCTGCTGTGATTTGTTCACTTCAGGTAGGGTAGTCAACTCCAGTGCTATTAATTTATCGTAAAGAACTTTCTATAGGCTGTATACTTCTGTGCTTATTATATTAACAATCTGGCTGGTACTCTACACTGTTGGATTTGCTGGTTTGGGTTTTTTCCCAATATTATGGGATACATTAAACACATCATGCTGCATAATATGGATCTTTTCAGCAAGAAGAATTTCTAAAAATACAACTGTAAATTATAAGCAGCTAGCAGTACAACGTACATTTTGAATATTGCATAATTCAAATTCAAAATACACTTCGACCTTCCCAAGTTGCTAACAGTAAGTATCATATAACTTACGCCTGAATGAAAACACGTCATTGCTGGGGGTTACGCAAACATGCTTTAACACAAATTACACGCACGCAGCACTGACGCACATTACATGCTGCATGTAAGCACTCTTCATTATTCCTACACTTGTTCAAAATAGGAACAAAAAACGAAATAATATTATAATGCACGCATGTACTAGTACAGACGTACAGTACAAATCCACACTTATTTGTCTACGGGCGATAATGAAATGTCGTTGTAACTGTTAAAAATTCAGGTACATTAAAAGATGCTCTCCAAGATATACGAATATTATAACCTTCGGCACATAATTTACATATCCGAATGTAGGCTACTTTACGGAAGAACCGGTAGCTTATGCTATAAAGGAAATGCGGGTGATTGGTACCATCTTTGGTGGGAATGTAGGCTGTTTGAGGGTGGAAGGGGGAAATTAAGACAAGAATTTATGGAGTTCAGCCGGGAAAATATGTGGAGGGCGTTGTTAAACCCCTCAGTTACGCAATTGCAAGCTTTATTTTATTATTTTTCCTATATTGGTGCCTGGATTAAAAACTGTTAAATAGTAAGGAGAAGTGTACTTGGGCTCGGAGGAAAAACCATACCTGTAAAAAATAATGTGAGAGCTCTGTAACTATATTGGTATCTGTATCACTATTGTTATACTATGTATTATTTTTGTAATTCTGGTGTGTCCCTCCCTGCGAGAATGAGGCAGGGAGGAAAATAAATGAAATGAAATGAAATGAAATGTAGGCTACTTTATGTAACGTACGGTAGCCTACTGTACTGTAGGCCTACTATATACACCAGAGAATGCCTTTCAAGCAACTACTATATCCACACACAGGTTGATTTGATGTAATTAGCACTGTTATAGTTACAGACTCTATGTTATGTTGGCAGCTTCATTTTTCTCCATTATAATGGGCTAATTTATTTTAGGTCAAGAGGTTGCAAAAATAAATCATGCTCTCTACTGTTGCAACGGTCATCATATTTTTGCTAGTACAGAGCCAATCCAGCGACGTTTGGAACGACGTTGACGATGTTACAGAATCGCTGATGGAAGGCTTCGGTGTCCCAGGTCTTTCCCTGGGAATTATTAGGAACGGAAATATTGAAAGGAATCGCGGATACGGACTGCGTAATGTGGAAAAGAGCGAGAATGTGACTGAAGACACCCTATTTTGCATTGCTTCGATCACCAAGGTCAGTTATAATCATTTTCACATTTATATATAAATCGCATTGTGGAACGTTAATCGTCACAAGTTTTTATATTGTAGTCGTTCACTGCTACACTGGCGGTAAAAATTTTCCATTCCCGCAACCTCTCTTTGGACGAACCTGTGGCAAATATTTTGCCAATAAACAAAAGTGTTTATCTGCATGGCCGGCAAGTAACTTCATCCTAATAAGTAGCATGATGCTAATCCAATTTGCATAATGGTCGACATTGACTTTTTCAGGTATCGTTCTATGCACGTCACTATGAGAGACATGCTCTCTCATCGGACGTGCATTGATCCCAAACATTTTAATCTCAACTCTGGATACATACAGGATCGCGATGAATTCGTCTGGTAAGTGTATGATGCATTAATATTCATCCTCACAGCATTTAAAAGAGTAGTGTTATAATCGCTATTATTGGTTACATAACTATATGATTATAGGCGCATGCGTTATATGCCTGAAACGTGTGCATTTAGAAGTGAATTCTTATACAATGACGCAATATATACTGTGGCAGCTTGGGTCCTCGAGCAGATCACAGGACAAACATGGGAAACGCTGGTGTGTATATTATACCATTGGCAAATATTGCGTGATAATATACAGTACCGTACTTAATATTAAAGCACGTCCATTGATGATGCAAGATATACATAAAATTGTTTTTTCTATAACCGTAGGTGAAAAATGAATTGCTTCAACCTCTGAATATGACTGAAACGATCATGATAGAAGACATGGTGCGAAACGCTGATCAGCTCAACTTTGCAACGCCGTATTGGTCCAACTCGACACTCCTTCCCACTGACATCAACCTCATGATGTACAGTAAAGCTTGATTTACTAAAACATCAAATTAATTAATTAAGACTAAAAATATCACACAGTCATGTGTAATTGCCAGTTGTGATTGCCCCTGTGAAATCCTACACATATTTCACAGGGGCAATCATAACTTATTGCTATATATTGTATATAGCATTAGTTTAGGTAATAATAATGTAGCAATATTATTGCTACATTATTATTACCTATACTAATGCTATACAATATGTATAGCAATAAGTTTGTGACACTGCAAACATACCAGTACTAACAAAAGTGTTTCTTGTCATACAAGTATAGGCTGTGCAATCCATGTAATGTAATACTCATTAGTAATAACGAGTCAGTGATTGACTCGCCATACCGTAACGATGAGGCTTTCTGTGGCAGGCGAATCATACCAGAAAATCCATGTGGAGGGATAGTATCCACGCCCTCCGATATGATGAAATGGATGACGTTTCATATGGAGCATGGTCAAGGGCTGGTTGACTCGAAAATTATGACGCAGCTGTACACAGCAGTCATTCCACCATTGGATTATAATATGGAAATAGAAGGCCATACCCTGAAAGAGTTTATTTATGGATATGGTCTCGGTTTTCTAACTGGGATGATTCACAGTAAGTTGTTTTCTTGGGCTTGGTTTCATAAACGAGGGTATATATCATGAACAAGTAATTCATCCTATATTAATAGCATGGGATCAGACCGATCAGACTTATTCTGGGTGTACCTTGTTTATGAAACTGGGAAAATCTTTTAATAATATTTACCATTGTGTCATCCAGCGTCATATTCATCTAATTCATTATGTTAAGATTATAAGCAGATCATGCACACTGGATTTTGGAATGAGCATACCAGCAAGATGACGCTTGTTCCGGAACTCAACATGGGAATTGTGAGCCTTTCAAATTGGAACTCAGTCCCTATGCACACGTACTTGCACGATTTCATTGTTGCTATTGTCACAGGTATGTGCAGATCGTGTTTAAACTGAAATGCCTTTGTGGTCAGCAATTTCCTGGCACAAATCCGCCTATTTTTACGCAGTTGCTTTTCCTCATCATTACTGCATATCACGTTTCAACTATAGTTATCAAAAGTATAGACGTTATTGTTACATTTTATGAACCCATCATCTTGAAGAAAGGGTTTACCCTGCAACAATTGCCTCTGTCGTTGACATTCGATGCCAACTGTTCCAATGGAATGGTCCATTCCCCATCGGAAATATTAATCATGATAATTATATTCACAGCTTGGATTGAGGTTGAAATAGTCCTGTAATACTGTCGTATTAGCAGAAAATATTTTAGAAAATCTTACCTAAATTATTCCTACCTCAGCAAATGTAACTGCTTAAAAAACACCTTGATGACAAAAATTGCTAACTACTAGGGATCCTGTATATTGGAAAATAATTAATTCCTAATAACTTGATGAAAATTCAAACTTCGCTCTAATTTTTAGGCAGCCAGGATATCTCGACAGTGAAGGAAAGGGTAGCGAAGTTGGGACAAGAAATGAAAAACAAGAAACTTCAAGACAACCATGAATTTCAAAATGTGACTGACAGTGAGACCACAGTTCCGTTCACACCCGAAAAATATGTTGGAAACTATGGACATCTGGCATTCGGTAGATATTTTTTTGGAACATTCCTAACCAGGCTTACTAATTTTTATTATTGGTTTAATATATACCTTTAATTCCATTTATTTGTACAATTGTATTGTATATTCCGCAGGAAACATGACCGTGTCATACCTCGAAAATACTCTCATCGTGACGAGTGGATATTTGACAGCCCCGCTGCAACCTACAAGCACTGAAAATACGTTTAAATTTGACGTCCAGAAAAGTTCCGTCGCTTCTGATCTTCCCACGAATCCCACCATACCATTCGTGTTTTCAGAAGCACTTCCAGATGGAAAATACGCTAAACTCGAGATAATGGGTGGCACCATGAGTTATCATAGAGATCTATTGTTATCTGAAGGACCAACTCAGCCATGGAATGAAACCGATTGTTAGTAAAAGGGTCGCTTCGTGACACACCTTTATGCTTTATGCCATTCTTTCGGAACAATGCAATTCTTTCGAACAAAAGGTAATTATATTGGGATGCAATATTTTATGTACGGTATATCATATTTTATAGTAAAATAAAACATGTCGTTTTCACTACTGAAAAATAATTTGCTATAGATTGTGAATCTATATTATTCAGAATTATAGGCATATTTATTTTTAGGTATCGAAGCTATACACAAGTGTAGGGCGTAGTCCCATTGAGCTCTGGATTTTTTACGAATCTGACCTCACAAGTGTCTGCAGTAGTGCAAGGAGCTTCTTCCAGTTCAAAAAGTATTATCGTGTTGACCTGAGGGTATGGCAGCAGGACAGTCCTTGGCACGTAGAGGGTCACCTGAGGACCCATGGCTGGCCAATATCGGCCCAGATTGAACCCATTGATGAAGGCCACTCCTTTGGTCCATCCGTCCAGTCGGAGGAATGTGTCCATTGGGTTGCCAGGTTCATCTGGTAAGGTCAGGTTGCCAGTGAAGAAGAAGGCGCGTTCACCATCGGGGATTTGGTCATGAATACGGTGATGATCGCTGGCCAACTTCAAGAGTGTCCGAGTGTTGTTGAATGGTAGGGAGTGCATAGTCCATCCCGTCAGAACGTCACCGGCCAATACCACATCAGTGGTAATTCCCTGAAACATGCAGAACATGATAAGTAGGAGACTTTGAGTAGGAACTAATTTTAAACTTTTAAAAATTACTTGCATGTATGATGGATATATTAGGGTACGATAAAGTTACCAGTCATAAAAATGCAATTTCAATCAAACTGAACTGGGATCATGAATCGAAGCTCAAATTAATTTTAACAATTTTCATATGCCAACTATTTAATCTATTTAATTTTCTAATTAATAAAATTGTGACAATTTTATTAATTAGAAAATTAAATGAGTTATACAGTTACCTTAAAATCATTCATCTGATACATTCGTCCTGGGCCATAACACACTCGGCCTTGGTTTTCAACTAAAATGTCCAGCAATTGACCTTTGCGTGCGTATATTGGCAAACTATCGATGCTTTCCATGCGATTCAACGTTCCAACATATTTCTGCAACAATGTCACAATTATTCCCCGGTGACCTATACCAAGCTCCAGCACAGCCTTTTACCTGATCAAGGAAAACATAACCCCTGTCTGCCAATCCTTCAACCTCCAACGTCGTCGTATCGGCCGTATTTTCCTGGACAGTGGTTCGATACAAAACAAATCCTCCGAACTGTCCCAACTCTTCAAAAGTCCAAGGCCAATCACTGTCCAACACTCCTTCTGAAACCATCTCCAGTCGACTCCATAGGTTTCCCACAGGCCTCATCTGCACAGACCCGTAGTTTCCTTTCGGTGAAGGGCCGGGAATTGGACCTGGTGGTAATGGCAGGTACTTTCCGACGACCTTTCTTATGTCATAATACTTCTGAGTTGGATCACCTGCCTCGGTCAAAGGGGCGTCGAAGTCGTATGAGGTTGGGCATGGTTTAAATGAGCCGTCATATATCGAGCCGGATCCAAACCCGAAGGAAGTGCCGCCTTCAAATGGGTAAATGTTGACAGACGCATTTGCTGCCAGAATTTGGTCCAGAGTGTTGGCCACTGATTTGGAGTCCACGTGTGCATGAGGATAACCCCAGTTGTCCAGCCAGCCAGGCCAGAACTCTGAGACGACAGTAGGTTCATGGGGTCGTTGGACGTGAAGGGTACGAAACGCTTCATTTACATCCGTACCTGCAGCATTTACACCCAAATATTGTATGATGCAGTACAAATTATTTGCGTCTCTCACCTGCTCCAAAATCGACTGTTGCTAATACTTCAGCGATTTTCCCACAGACAAGAGTGTTCTTATTCCAGCCATCGGTTGTGAATAGAACCACATTGTCTCCAAGTTCTTCGCGAAACAAATCACGCAGACTGCTTGTGTAATCAAAGTCACAAGCTGATAAGTCGCCATATTCATTCTCAACCTGCGAAGTGCATGTGTCAGTTGCATGTTCATGAAGTTGGAATTTTAATTAAATTACCTGCACCATAATGATTGGACCCCCGTTTTCATAGAGGAGAGGTTTTACCATTGGCAGTAGTTTTTGAAACCAAAGTTTAACATATTTCGTGTAAGCTAAAGCGTGAATTAAATAGTTCATTTAACATTTTATCCAGGTATATAGCATAAACGTACTTTTGTCATTAGTCCTCAGTCTGATTCCTGGATCTACTTTTAGCAACCAGAATGGCAGTCCGCCCTATTTTGGCATGGAAATAAAACACATCAGATTATGTGGTTTCAGATGCTTCAAATAACCAGCTCACCATATCTCGTTCAGAATCGATGTATGGTCCAGGTCTGAGTATCACCAGAAGACCTTCAGCTTGAGCCATTTTTATGTAATCAGTGAGATTGAGATTTCCTTCAAAGTTGTACACACCAGGCTGTGGCTCGTGAGATACCCATTCGACATAACTAATATATGATCGCCATTGTATGTTATAAAATATCCCAATTACCTCACTTTTTCTGCACGTTTGATAGACTCACGTTTGTATTGCATTCAGACCAGCTGCCTTCAATTTTCGCATCCTGTCTTTCCAAAGTCCCTGATGCACCCTGTAATAGTGCATAGACCCAGAAACATAACGGAATGGCTTACCATCTAACAAGAACTGGTGGTTTTTACTGTCAATCTCAAATGACCGATCCGCCTGAAATAAGCAATAAAACCTGTTATAATGTTGCTGGCGTAAATATAATTGGCACGCGATATATTTATTATAATGATATAAGACTGGCTTACCTGTATCGCATCCATGAGAATAATCAGACACAAGGCGAGACATATTTTATAACAAAGCATTTTACAACTGATCACTCGCTGAACAGAACGCCCAAGTCGACTATCAGCACAGAACTTACTGTGAACATAAATAAGCATGCCTCATATCTGACAAGGGAAGGTCACGGGGTGATAATGACGGATCTTGATGAAATTGATCATGACAGGACAATATATATGATACCCAAAAATGAAATATTTCATGAGGAACCCCATATTTGCACGGTTTCAAAAATAATACATTTTCATACTCCATGGGATTACATTAGCGACCACATATAATGACATTGAAGTGTGTAATCAGTTTCTAGACCTTTTCTCATTCTTTCAGGGAGCATGTGAATCGATATATTGTAACCTAGGCAACATATCGATTCCAGTATCGGCTTGGGCGATAACATCATGGCGGCCGATGACGCTCATTGCGAACATGTCCAACGTCAGGAATAAATTCCAGAGCCCCTGTGCCAGAGAGTCAGGTAAAACCCGGAGTAAATCCCCGAAAAACACGGTCAGGAAAACACGGAAACTAACTTCGAAATCCAACGATAACCCGCCCGTAAAGTAGACTTGTGCGGATAGAGTGAACCCGGAAGACCGGAAGTGACGGGTCACCAGAAGTTGACCGTGAAACCTATTTTGGTCACTCTCAATCCGAATATGAAAACCGTTTGGAGCTATCTCTTACGGTTTAGGCCTTGACACCTGTCCACAGACGGACGGACGGACGGACGGCCAAAGCCGTTCTGTATGACTTTTTTCCGATGAGAAAAGGTCTAGAAACTGATTACACACTTCAATGTCATTATATGTGGTCGCTAATGTAATCCCATGGAGTTATGAAAATGTCTTATTTTTGGAACTTTAAGACGTCATAACTTTTGCAAATATGGGGTTCCGCACGAAATATTTCATTTTTGGGTATCATATATTGACCTGTATTAGCATGTTAAATTTCATCAAGATCCGTCATTATCACCCCGTGACCTTCCCTTGTGAGATGCACACTCGCATCTTAACTGATGCAGAGGTCATTTGTATCATACCTGTAGACATCCAGTTTGCACTCAAACGGTCATGTTACGTATTCAATGAAACATGTTACATGTAGCCTATAAAATTATGATATGAATGATATAGCTTTGCTTTAATATGTCAGTCCCGAATTTCAAAGTATTAGGCATATCCAATGTTGCTTACAGAAAAATGTGGAAATGACGAACTTTATCATGCAGAATGAATTATTATTGTCCAGGGAAATGCGATGTCACTATCGATCAGTGATGCATAATCAATGAGGTTTTAACAGATACATTTTTGAACAAATGTTTATTTCATGGAAAAAGATTAATTACATTCCCTGCACTCCTTCATTGTTCTTTCACTTACAACATTTTACAGGCATAAAATTTATTTCAACCCAACTTTTTGGTTCAACAGTAATATTATAAGACAGGATGTGCAATTTTAAGTTTCTCTCCAGTGCTTGTATATTTCTACATTATGGCCAATACATAGTGTAAGGTGTAGTTCCATTCAGCTCCGGTACTGTAACAAATCTGACTTCACAGGTCTCTGAAGTACTACAAGGGGCCTTTTCCTGTTCGTATAGCACTATCATGTTGACCTGAGGGTACGGCAGCAGGAGAGTCCTTGGCACGTAGAGGGTCACCTGAGGACCCATGACGGGCCAATATCGGCCCAGATTAAACTCGTTGATGAAGGCCAGTCCTTTGGTCCACCCGTCCAGTCGGAGGAAGGTGTCCTTTGGATTGCCCGGTTCATTTGGCAAGGTCAGGTTGCCAGCGAAAAAGAAGGCGCGCTCACCACTTGTCATCTTCATCTCCTTCTTGAGAAGTTCTCTTTGCCTAGCAAACTTAAACATTGGCCGCGTACTGTTGAATGGAATAGCATAATTGGTCCAGCCTCTCAAAACATTCCCGCCTAAGGTCACATTCGAAGTAATTCCCTAGAAAGAGTAATGAAATTTCATTGCTAATAACTTCCACATGACAATGTTCCCACCTTAATGTCATTCAGCCCATCTCCAAAGCATATTCGGCCTTGGTTCTCGACTAAGATGTCCAATACTTGACCTTTACTTACAAACAAGGACAAGCTATAAATTTTCTCCATGCGACTCAACGTTCCCACATATTCCTACAACGAGATAACGAATTATTAAAACATGATAACCTTCCAGTACTCTTCGCACCTATCTTACCTTATCAAGCAAAACATAAGCCCTGTCTGCTAAACCCTTTAACTCCAACAATGTCGGATCAGCCGTCCTTTTACCAACAGTTGTGCGGTATGCTACAAATCCTCCAAATTGCCCCAATTCTTCAAAAGTCATAGGCCAATCACTGTCTATACCACCTACTCCAGAAACCACATCCAGAAGTGTCCAAAGACTACCCAAAGCCCTCATCTGCACTCGTCCATAGTTCCCTTTCGGCGAAGGGCCCGGAACTGGACCGGGTGGTAACGGCATGTACTTTCCGATGACTTCCCTTATGTCATAGTACTTTTGGGTCGGGTCACCTGCCTCGGTCAAAGGTGCGTCGAAGTCGTAAGAAGTGGGGCATGGTAGGTACGCATCTCCCATGTTGGCACCTGCTCCAAACCCGAAAGAAGTGCCGCCGTGAAATGGGTAAATGTTGACAGACGCATTTACTGCCAGAATTTGGTCCAGAGTGTTGACCACTGCTTTGGAGTCCACGTGTGCATGAGGATGACCCCAGTGGTCGAGCCAACCAGGCCAGAATTCGGTCACAACTTTTGGACCGCGGCTTTGGTGAGTGCGTAGGACCCGAAATGCCTCATTTACATCGGTACCTGCACATTGTTTCAACAATAATCATCACCATCATTTGGAAACCATCAATGTCAAACTTACCTTGTCCAAAGTCTAAAGTGGCTAATAACTCGTCGATTATTCCGCATTTGAGAGGGCCGTGGGCAGGATTGTCATTTGTGAAGAGAACTACATTTTGACCCAATAGTTGTCGAAACAAATCTCGAAGTTTGCTCGTGTATTCAAAATCACACGCGCTCCAATCTCCATATTCATTCTCAACCTGTAAAACCGGGATCTGACTTGCTATTTACTATTTTTGAAGGATAGGAATAAGGAATTGGAAATTATTACCTGCACCATTATGATTGGTCCACCGTTTTCATACAGGAGAGGCTTCACCATTGGCAACAATTTTTCAAACCAAAGTGTGACGTATTTCATGTAATCTGCCATTAAAATGTTATTGATTTGCTAATTTAGATGCACATTAGCAAACACAAGAATCACTTACTTTTATCACTAGTCCTCAGTTTCATAGTTGGATCTTCTCGGAGCAACCAGAATGGTAATCCGCCCTATTTAAATTATTTAAACAATATTATGGCATTTATACAGGGTTGTCCAAAATGCTTGACAGATTACTGTGGCTAATTTTTGGCGGCTTATTTTTAGCAGTCGGACGAGCATTTTGGATCACACTGTATAAGTAGCCCCACTTTTAACAACTCACCATATCTCTTTCCGAATCAATGTAAGGCCCAGGTCTGAGTATGACCAAAAGGCCTTCATCTTGGGCTGTTTTGATGTAATCAGTCAGGTTCAAACTCCCTTCAAAATTGTACGTTCCAGGCTGCGGTTCATGAGATATCCATTCGACATACCTAAGTCAGCATAGAGAAGTAAGGAGGTGGAATTTGATGCGAAATGTCAATTTGCCGATTCCCTTGCTATATACTCACGTTTGCAGAGCATTTAGCCCAGCTTGCTTCATTTTTCTCATTCTGTCTCGCCAGAGGCCTTGGGGCACTCTGTAGTAATGCATGGAGCCAGAAACATAACGGAAAGGTTTGCCATCTAACAAGAACTGGTTATTTTTCCAGTCAATCTTAAACGACTTGTCCCCCTGCAAAGAGTATTGCTCATAAAGTAACTTCTGGTGTGATTGTTTATCCTGTCCATATTTTCATGACAAATAGGGGGCTACTAATAGCATATAAATCGGGCATGTTATAGTAAACATATTATTGTAACGTAGATTCCTCTCGCGCAACCCTTCCCCCCCCCCCAAAAAAAAACCCCCACTAAACACCAACAAATAAACAATAGGCTAATCCAAGCATTCAGCATGACAACTTGACAGCGATATTATAGTCTTCTTGAATGACAGATCTATCAGTAAAATGTACCGAGCTGCTGTACTGTACAAATTAATAATATTCCTTGCATGAAGTTCATACTTTATACAGTATTAGGACCTACTTAAGTTATTATATCAGGCAAAAATTTGTATATCAATATCTCTTTGAGGACACTAGCATTTCGTGTCATAACATCAAACTGTAAACCGGAGAATAATGCTGCAAAAATTTAATATTCTGAATGTCACTTTCTTTTGTAAAGTTACAATATTGAGTTCCTTCAGCTAATTCGACCGACAAAATCTGACTTCCTGGGTCTAGACTCTGGAGGATGTCTTTTGTTCGTCAGCTGTCCTTGATGATGAATGGTTTTTCACTGAATAGAGAATAGCTCACGAGTATTCGTGGGTGAAGAAAAAAAGTATTCCTGCCAC
>KZ539197.1:2322-30083 GCA_000934665.2 Catajapyx aquilonaris | reverse complement strand
ACCAGCCTATTACAGTTCTGTTGGCATCACTGGTTGGCGCCAAAAAAATCTTTTGCTGATGTCGACATATGTCGACACCAGGTCTCAGGAGGATATAACAGGCACATTTTCCTTCTTTTTGCAAGTTGATGCTGTCTTAATTATTATTTCTTCTGCTATGACAATAATATTTTTCTTCGCAGGAACATCTTGTGCTTCCCAATAAATGACGACAAGGGTTTGATTGGAGTTGCGGAGCTGTGCAACAAAGTTGGGGGTCTGTGCTTTGGAAAGTTTGATGAGGAAATAGCTATGGCATTCAGCATTTATTGTGGGCTCAGCATTATGCATGGGCTCATGTTCAGGAAAGTCCGAGATGCCCAGTATAGAAGCAAGTTGTCCAATGAGCTCATGATGTATCACATGCAAGTAAGAAAAAGAAAGTGACATGAAAATTTTGCTAAATGCAATTTTATTGAATGCGCGACTACTCCTGTTGTTTAAAAAATACCAAAGTAGTACAAATAGGGTGAAGGGAAAAAACGCCAGATAGACTAATAGTACTCAGAAAACTAATATAGGGATGTGCAATTAGTTTTTGGCTGTGTTGCATAGTTGATGCGTACGGCACCTTTAAAGTGTAGAGGGCTGGATGGTAAAATATGAGGTAAAAACATCTGAGTGCACGGATGTCGTACCCAGATTTTTACTCTGACAGGATTTGATCACCTATTGCACATGGGCGATGAATTAGGGGACCGAGGCTGGATTGTTCAGAGGCCCTCGAGCTGAATTTTGCTTCTTTGAAGCTGGCGGAACGGACGTGACGTCATGAAACTTTGATGTCGCCATACGCATTAACTAGGCAACAGCGCTCAAAACTAATTGCACATTAGCATTAGCACATGCATATTAGTTTTAGGACTACTATAGTCTACCTGGCGATTGTCTGCAAGTTTCCCTTCACCCTGTATAACGGTGTGGCTTGACTAATCAACTGCATGGTGAATGCACTTGTTCCAATGGATGTGCATGACAATGTGGGCATACCAATAGTACCCAATACTGGCTGGCTTGTCTTTGAAACTCGCTTGAACTGAGTTTCTAGATAATTTCGTTCAATTTAGTTAAATTTACAAAATCAAGAAAACTATTTGCAGAATATCTATTGGAAAGGACAAAAAAATCCTTCTCTCAAGAAAACTATTAAATCTTCTACTTGGAAAACCCACGCTCCGCTCACATTTTCCTAGGGCGCTGGCCTAGAAAACCGCTCGCCTCGCTCGCTCTTTTCTAGGCCTGCGGTGTACGCCATGTTCATCCAACAATTATCCGCATCATACTCCCCTCCCCCCGACCTCCCTCCCGCCTGCCCCCCTCCTTATATTAACCCTTTGACGGCTAAGTACATCATAATAATTATGATGTCCTGAGGGTTTTTGAATTTGGCGCGCGAGGATCCCGGTTCAATATGCTCCTGCCATCTCTTGGATGGTGACTCAACTACCATAGCAACTCNGATTCCCCCCCCCCCCCTCCCCCATTCCCGCCAAGTTGAGTCGTATATACCAAGGTCACGTTGCTCCCACGTGATCGTTTATGTTAACATGTTCCCTCAGTAGAGGGTGCCCATAAAGTGTGGACCCTTGGGAGTTGATCATAGTACGGTGTTGTAGTAATATTAATATAATAATATAATAATAATTTACCCCGTGATAGAGCCATTGGCTCCCTTAGGGGGGGAGTTCATCCCAATTTTTTTGTCAGGAACTCTTTGCTTTTTTACTTTTTGCTTCGCTTTTTGGGAAGGGATAGGGATGGAAGGAAGTGGCTGTGGCCTGTTAATTACGGAAACAACTCCGGAATTTTCCTGGAGGGACCGTGGGAAACCACAGAAAACCGCGGTCAGAGTTGCCGGTCCCGGGATTTGATCCCCGGACCAGGGAGCATATACTACATAAGAGGCGCAAACATTCGATTTTTTTCGTCTCTCTGTTTATGGCGTTGGCAAGGCTGGCGGCCATCTTGAAGTGTATGGTATGTCAACGAGGTATAAATAGGGTACAGGCAGGCCGTCATGGTCCGCGGGGTCCGCCATCTTTGATGGTTTGGGCTGTCATGGCAATACACGGCAATAACAATTTACTTACCCATTTTCCAATATCGAATTCAAATTCGCGCGTGTTATTGCCGTGGCAGCCAAAACCATCAAAGATGGCGGACCTTATTTTTGCCTGTACCCTATTTATACCTCGTTGGCATACCACACACGTCAAGATGGCCGCCGGCCTTGGCAACGCCCTATAAACAGAGAGACGCGAACAACAAAGGCGCCGACAGAAGTTTGCGCCTCTTATGTAGTATATGCTCCCTGCCCGGACCTCCCGATTAGCAGCCGGTAGCCGGATACCATATCCCCTCACCTACTGCTGCTTCGGTGTGTTGTGGTAATATTATGTAGCCATAAGAACAATGTATAGAAGTGACTAAGTAAACTTGTTAGGTCTATCGACTTTCCGAGAGCCGGACAATTCTAAAAAGTTTATTTCCACGACATCCTGTATATGAATTTTTTCCTGGCATTTTACAATCAAAAGGACCACCACGAATTTAAATGATTAATTTTGGCACAAAGTTGTTATTCATTAATATCACTCCTACATCGAATTTTGAACAAAAAGAAGGAAAGAAACGGCCCAAAAACCTGCCAAAAACTTGTCAAAGGGTTAAGGGTCCTAACCAAGCATCAAAGGGTTACGGGTGCGCAATTTGAAAATACAGTTCCCATCTGTGGTTCCAATGATGGCTGTGATTCAAGGTGGCAAACTGAAACTACCCAATGTTTGTGCAACAATACATGGAAAACCTACAGTCTGTACATATAGGTACACTGTACTCCCGATTATTATCCAAGCTAATGACTGCACAAGTGTTGCCAGATAATTGGGAAACACGGATAATCGGAAAATGGTCCTGGAAAGGGAGCTGTTCACAGGTTGTTGATGTACTACTGTACGAAGAGCATGCTGCTTGGTTAATCCAAAAAATAAAACTTACCATAGATTTTTACTTTGCCTTCTAGAAAAAGTATGGTAAGTTATATTTTTTCGTTGACGAGACATTGATATTGATATTGGGTGGAATTTTTGTACCACTGCTAACTTTGCAGGACCCGTGTTGGCACTGGTACTGCTAAGTTAGCAGTATACACTATCTAGCAATGGGACAAATATTCGACACATTTTTTCGGACTTAAATGTTTATACTATGGTGATGCACAGATAATCCGCACCTGGATAATCGGGATTACAGTGTAATTGGATTGTATTGTTACTGACTGCAGACTGACTGTAAACAACCTGCCAGTTGGCACAACTGGAAAACCAACAATATACATTCCAGGACATTTTGCTGATTCGAACGCGGGAGATTTGCAACCACCTTTTTATGTTCGATTCTACGTATTCGACGGTTGTCCATTTCTGACACTACACCGAAAGAAGTGCCTCGAAGACAGTGTACTGTACTTCCCATCTGTGAAAGAACAGCATGGGTAGGCCAACGCCGGCAGTTCCAAAGCAGTCCAATCAGTAGTGGTAATGTTCGAATTTCAATCTTACATTTCTCCACCAGTGCATACGGCCATTTTTCAATAACCAACGACCCGCGGCGAAGGGGGGCCACATGGGGGGACAGGTAGGGTGGGTGGAGAAAGGGGAAAGGTCTGGGTGACGATGACGGCGGGAGAGACGAAAAAAAGCGACCTTCACCCGCGGACAACTGAACGGGTCCCACCCCCATTGTGCATGGGGGCCAGTCGGAGGCGTCATGGTAACAATACGTCTTGAATACGTCGCAATAACAATGAACGGGGGCCAATAGGAAGAAGTGGCAGCAACAGTATGGGGGCGGACCAATCAGAGGTCTTATACACACAACGCAAGCATTTTAATATTATAGATTGTTGTGCCAATTGTCGTGCCTCTAGCTAGGTAACATTCAGTGAGCACAACTCAATTTTAGGCAGGTAACATTATATGTCACTTATAAACTGTGACTAAATTTGCTGATAAATGTTCAGAAAACTACTACCTTCAATTTTTTTGTCTGCTGTCTGAGTTGGCCAAAAATCCCTCAAACCACCTACTTGTATCAGGCACTTCATGAAAAACCCGTAAAGATCCGCATCTGGTGGGAAATCCTCAGTTTGTTGGGAGCCAGACTTCGTACAACCAGCCTAAAAGGTTGCTGATGCATGTGCATAGGGAGTGGGAAGTAGACTTGCAATGGCACATCACTGAATTGGACTGTCAAAAAACAAGTAATTTGTGAATTTGTTGAGTTCTGATGCAAAGTAGTGGACTAGTGACAATCTGTCAAGTAGGTTTACTTATCTCTGTGATGGTGACATACACATAGTTTTCCCTCCGGTGATGTGGGCACTTGTGGTGACCAATTCACATTTTTTGTTATTACATGGGAAATCGAGCATATTTGGGCTTTATCTTTAAGACAATCTCGGGTTGATTCCTTCTGCTATTAAGTGCATTTAGTTTACATTTTTTGAGCAAATAGTATGATTAGAAAGAAGAAAAAATATGCAACGATGTGTTGTTGGAGCCAAAATATGCCTGCGTTTGGAACCCGCATTCAGATCAAGTCATGGGTTATTTTGTGTATTTTTTTGAAGTTGTGGGAAGGCTGGCTTAATTTTAGAGTAACTGTTCATGAATCACTACCTATAAGCTCAGGTTCCCCACCGGAAAGCAGGAAGTGAATCACTTTTGAAATGTGGATTTGGCCCCAACTACACATTGGTGTCCAATTTATTTTTTCCTGATCATGCTATTTCCTTTAAAAAAACAAAAAAAGCAATGCCATTTATCGCAGAAGGAATCAACCAAAGATGTTCTCAAAGGTGAAGCTCAAATGTTCTATATTTTCCATGTTATACCAAAAATGTGGCGTTGGTCACAAAAAGTGCCCATGTCACCATCCAAGGGTTATTCAGATTATAAGACGTAATTTTTCATGCTTGTGGATCACTTCTAACAGTCAACATATTCCCTTGATTCGTTTTAGTTTTATTTTTTTTATCTTTGTTTTATTTTTTAATTACCCCGTGATGTCCCTTACGGGAGCTATAGGGGGGTGGCATACCACCATCAGTTTTCTGTTTTTTACTTCAAACTCCGTGCAAGGACTGGTTCGGGATATAGGGTATGGAAAGGGATTGTTGGGGAGGGGACACTTGTGCAGGTGCA
Source organism: Catajapyx aquilonaris (assembly GCA_000934665.2). Classification (NCBI taxonomy): domain Eukaryota; kingdom Metazoa; phylum Arthropoda; class Diplura; order Dicellurata; family Japygidae; genus Catajapyx; species Catajapyx aquilonaris. Next base: position 24,840 of record KZ539197.1, on the reverse strand, counting down.
TTGTCCTAGCCTTTTGGGCCATGTGCAGTCCCCCAGGAGGTTAGGTTGCCAGACACCTCCTTGGTGCAGGTCAGAGACCCTCCCGACGCAGGTGAAAGGAAGTTCCCCAGGCGGGGATCGAACCTGGGGCCTTTCACTCAGCAAGCCGAGACGTTACCATCTTGGCCACCACACCTCCCCCGTTTTAGTTTTATGAAGTGACTCCAGTCAGTGCCTGATTTACCCACCTGGCCGCNCCCCCCAATGCCGCTTAATAATTCAATTGTTCTGAGTTCCCTCCATTTCATTTCATTTTATTTTTAAAAATTTATGTTGCAACTTATGGCCGCCCACCTACCCACCCCCGGAGCGCGGCCGCCCTTATATGAAGGTTTTATGCCTAGTGGTAAATCCGGCGGCGCTCAAAACTTTGAATTTTTAAATGATTTCGCCTTTCTTTCCTATTATTGTAGCCTATTTGAAAAATGTTTATTGCAACTCACAGCCGCCCCTAGGCAATTGCCTACTGTGCCTAATGTTAAATCCGGTGCTGCTTCCAGTCGCATAATTATTTATGATTAAATTTTCGTTTACTTTTTTGTATGCCTAAATTTGCCGCCTCTTGAAATCTGCAGCCCTAGGCAACTGCCTATGTTCCAGGGCTGACTCCAGTGACATAATTGATTTCTATCATCAGGAAGTCAAAGCTAGGCCTAATAATCGAATGCTGAAAGTCAGTATTGGGTTCTCTGTAGTTACCAACATGATACAAGATAGAGTTATATTAGGTCAGGTACAAACTAAGTGATATGCCATCCATTTCTGTTTATCGTTGTCACCAGTTATAACCACTGACTGCTGGAAAACCTGTTGCTGTAACCTTACAGCCTGATGCCATGGTCACATCACCTAGTTTGGACATCTAGCTTTAATGAGAAATTCTTGCCTGCAAAGTTTTTAGGCAATTTTTTTAAACCACCAAGGAGTAAAGTATGACAAAGATACCAGCAAAACCTATCTTTAACATGTTGCGCAATGTAATGTATTTTGGCCCCCTTCAGTGTCATTGTAGCATGAATACACAGTTTCATTTTGGGAAACTGTTGAGGACATTCCTACTTTCTTGCAGGTGTTTCATGAGGAGGTACATGCCCTGTCAACTCACCTCATAATGCCCTGCTGGGAGTCTCATCCAGGCTTCGTCTCCTTTACCTTCCTGCCCCGCAGTGTTCCTGACAGGGAGACACCTCCATTGGTTCTCAGCATGCTGTCTGACTTGGGTGTGGTGAGGATTAGTGGTGGTGGTGGTGGGGGAGGAAAGACCACAGGCCAGCTGGAGATAGACAAACACACCCTGTCTCGTTTTGTATTGATGATCAAGAAGGGGTACCGTGATCCACCATACCACAACTGGATGCATGCCTTCTCTGTTGCTCACTTCTGCTACATCATGATTAAGAATTTTAAACTTCTTGAAGAGGGGTACCTTACGTGAGTGTCACTTAGTTAGGGAATTCTGCTATTTTTAAATCCTGATTTCAAAACTCAACAGTATTTTGTTAAAGTGCAACTATTATCAAATTTTTAAAGCAATATTGTCTGCCAAAAAATAGCTTAAATATGGCTGCTGAAAAGAATGTTAGAGCTAGCCCTTGATATATTCAATTTCCTATAGCAAAAAAGCTCTCCAAAAATCCATCACGTTGAGTTATTAATTGAAGGCTAACACCTCCCTTACAAAGAACTTGCGCCTAGCAATATACTGAATCCATGTGAATGAAGTTATGTCTAAGCATACCCTGCTGCAGCCTGTAACCATTTCACAGATCCTCAGTCTCTTTCCAGCACTTGTTGTACTATGTAGTTAGGCATGCCATAGTTGCTTCTGTACTGAACATGTACAGACTTCTTTTCTTGAGACTATTCCCTAAACAATACAGTACAACAACTATTTACATAATCCTTGTGTGCGAGAATGCCATGATAATGCCTGACCCCATACAACAAATTTCATCAAAGATCTCGTGCATAAATATTTAACTCTCTCAGTTCAAGGTTAAAGTAATGCTTCTGCCATAAATGTGGTGGAGAATTAGAGGAGGCGATAATTTTTAAAGTTTTACCTTGTCATTGGGAACAGTTCTGTAACAACCTTCTCATCTCATCTGGCCTACCTCTCTGACTATCCTACCTACATGAATTATTACCTTGCAAGCAGGTTTGACATTTTTGTCATGAGGACAGTAAAGCCCCTCTCTTAGTGGCTTTAGATTCTCTCTGACATACAAGAAGGCTATGAGGATTTTTTTTTCCGCACACCTCCCACTTCATGAGTATCATGTCTGCCACCAATTCTGCCACTTGTAACTGCTCTAGAGATAACATAAAATGAGGACACTGATATTTCTACCCTACTGTTTTCAGTGAGCTGGAAGCATTGACCCTGTTTGTTGCCTGCCTATGTCATGACCTAGACCACCGTGGGACCACCAATTCCTTCCAGCTAGCCTCCAACTCCGTCCTAGCTGCTCTTTACTCATCAGAGGGCTCTGTCATGGAGGTGAGTCTTGGTGAGTGTTGTTGATGCTTTTTTTAGGGAGATGTTGTCGGAGACTTAAGTCCTGTTTCCACTGGCATAATTTTTGAGCACAAAATGAAACGCACAAAAATGGAGCACAAAATTAAACACTTTGGAATTATTCCAAAGTACAAAATTTTGAACTTTCACAAAATAATTGTACCCGGCACAAAATGGAAATGCAAGATGGCCAACCGTGGTGGACTTATAGGAATTATTTTGCAATAATTCAAGCACAATTGATGGTTAAATTAAGCTAAACAATTTTCGGACGGGGGTTCAGTTTAAATAGAATACATTTGGAACTTTGGGTGCTCCCTTCTGAGCGCTCAGTTTTGTTTCTTTTTGTGAAAAGAACAAAAATTGTCCAGGTTGGAACAAGTGTTTATTTGTGCTGCACAAAAATTGCCAGGGAAACAAAATTATTATAGCATAAATTTTGTTTCCCTGGCAATTTTGGTGCAGCACAAATAAACACTTGTTCCAACCTGGACAATTTTTGTTATTTTCACAAAAAGAAACAAAACTGAGACAGGGAGCATATACTACATAAGAGGCGCAAACTTCTGTCGGCGCCTTTGATGTTCGCGTCTCTCTGTTTATAGGGCATTGCCAAGGCTGGCGGCCATCTTGAAGTGTGTGGTGCGCCAACGAGGTATGAATAGGGTACAGGCAAAAATAGGGTCCGCCATCTTTGATGATTTTGGCGGCCATGGCAACTACACGCCAAGAACACGCGCGAATTTGAATTCGATATTGGAATGGGTAAGTAAATTGTTATTGCCATGTATTGCCATGGCAGCCAAAACCATCAAAGATGGCGGACCCCCGCGGACCTTGACGGCCTGTCTGTACCCTATTTATACCTCGTTGGCGCACCACACACTTCAAGATGGCCGCCAGCCTTGGCAACGCCCTATAAACAAAGAGACGTAAAAATCGAATGTTTGCGCCTCTTATGTAGTATATGCTCCCTGACTGAGCGCTCAGAAGGGAGCACCCAAAGTTCCAAATGTATTTTATTTAAACTGAACCCCCGTCCGAAAATCGTTTAGCTTAATTTAACCATCAATTGTGCTTGAATTATTGCAAAATAATTCCTATAAGTCCACCACGGTTGGCCATCTTGTATTTCCATTTTGTGCCGGGCACAATTATTTTGTGAAAAGTTCAAAATTTTGTACTTCGGAATAATTCGAAACTGTTTGATTTTTGATTTTTGTGCATTACTTTTTGAGCTAAAAATTATGCCGGTGGAAACAGGCCTTAAGAGTTATGTGCCAACTTTCACATAACACAACATTGAAAAATTCTTTGGTGTTTAGTGAGTCATGCATGTTGTATGTAATTATTTATGTCGTTACTGTCAGTCTTACTCCAAAACTCAATGGATGATTGCGTGCCAGATAGTAAAAAATTATGCAGTGGTATTAAATATTCCACAGAACAACCTACCCAAATAATTGCAGTAAATAGTAATAGCATGTACAGTATCATGGGTAGTATAAGCAGTCTTTCCAAGATTGTATTGTGAGAAATGGAACCAAAACAATATTATTCTTCTGACATGGTACAGTGTTGGACATAAATCGAGGCATACTGCTAGCGACATTTTCTGAAGCGGCAGAAGAAGGAATCATGCTCGCCCAGCTTGCAGAATGCATATCTTTGATTCCTTCTTCTGCTGCTACGGAAAATGTCGCTACCAGTATGCCTCGATTTATGTCCAACACTGTACAGAGTGACTCACTAGCAGCAAACTGTTACATATTTACTTCTCTTTCATGACGCTTTTTTCCTTGCCCCCTTGGGGTGTGTAAACAGAGACATCACTTCTCCCAGACCATGTGCGTGCTGAACACAGATGGCTGCAATATACTTGAGCGTTTCTCTGAAAAGGCTTACACCCGCTGCCTGGATCTGATGAGGGACGTTATTTTAGGTTAGTTATTAGTTTATCGTTTCCATTTGCTATCAGATGCTTTGTACGTACTTGTGTGCTTCAAATGAAATGTACTGGGGAATTATAGAGAATCTGATAGAAATTATGTTGTGCATGTGTAAATACCGTACCCCAGTAATTACAATTGTAAAGACAGCCCTTGGACCACTCTTTGAAACCTGTATTTTAATGGCATCCTTATTTTAAAATTATCAGCCACTGATTTGGCTCATCATTTGCGTATACTTGGAGATCTGCGCGCCATGGTGGAAAATGGGTACGACAAGAATGATGCTGCCCACCACAACCTTCTTCTCTGCCTGCTCATGACTGCTTGTGATATTTCGGACCAGACAAAGGACTGGACCAGTACCAGGAAAATTGCAGTTAGTAATTGCTTCGAAATTTGGGAAAGAAACAGTTGTGCTGCTTTTGACACCTTTGCCTCATTACCCAGAAACCTGAGTTTGAGATTTGTAATTGAAGCACCCATTATGGAAACACCCCAACTCCAGGCGCAGACCATTGGAGTTGGGGTGTTTCCATAATGGGTGCTTCAATTGAATTCTAGAAGCAGAACAAGATGCTGATTTTCAAAGCTTGTATGAGAAAATGTTGTCTCACCTTTTGGGATGTGAAAATGCTATATAACATGTCAAGACAGGAAATGCTGAACAATCATAGTAACAGTTTGGTCTAAATTGAGTTAGGTGTTTAACAGTGTCATTGAAAGGTACTTTATGATGTTGAAGTCAGAATATTGATGGAGAAATTTTTGGAAAAATAAAAATAGGATCATCCAATAAGGGATAATGTAATCTTTCAACTTTAAACCCACATACAGTGTCTCAAAATCAGTCAAATGAGTCTGATCATTCTGCATTTCAAGTCTTCATGTGGTGAAGCCTATTTTCGATGTTTCTCCTGATTTATTTGCTCTTTGCAGGACTTGGTCTATCAAGAGTTCTTCTCTCAGGGTGACCTGGAGAAAGCCATGGGGAACAGTCCAAATGAGATGATGGACAGGGAGAAGGCATTTGTACCATCACTACAGATTCAGTTTCTGGATGACATAGTCATACCTGTTTTTGAGTGAGTACATTTCATGTTTTTGAAGTGAATAAAATAATAGGAAAACAATGCGGGATAGAAACAATTTTATTCTTACTAAAATTTGTCAAATAGTACACATGAATGCAACCTGCCTGTTTGTAGATTGTGAAGTGATGCCACTAAAACTTAATTGCTGGGAATTTAAAAAGTGGGAGAGCAAAATAATATATTGCCAAATTAGTAGGGGAGATGGAGATTGCTCTGTGCCAGGTGATAAACTCTATGCTCGTGATTATGGTGCACCGCTGAAGGTGTGGTCTTTCCCCATAATTCACGGAGGTTGGTAAAGTGGAATCGAGTTGTATCACCTGGAATCCATTCCTACTATTTTAAACTTTCACTATTGTAGTGGTTCTGGAAAACTACTAGTGCACATGAGTTGGATATTTGTCATGATATTAGTCACCTCTAGCCACTTGGAATGTCCCTTGTGAGTAAAATAGTTGGAAATCTTGGAACCTAGCTCATTTACTTCCATTATAATTTTGTCTCGTTTTCCGCCTTCTCACTTTACGCCGCATTTTGCTGGAACCAATTACCGGCGTAAAACAGGTACTACCTGGTCGGCGGTTTTGCTTCCATTTGAAGACAACAGTGATGGAGGAGTATGACATGCTAAGATATAGTGAAGAACTGAAGATGAGTCCCATAGCATTCTGATGGTACAAGGCACTCAGCAAGGGTCCGTAGTTGGCTCTCAAAGAGACAGGTGTGCAGACTCTCAGAGTTCTTACAGAGGAGATCATTAACACCACATGTGCAGTAAGTGTCCGGGTAGATAGCCGCATGACCATCAATGACCTTGCCAGAATGATTAGTACCTCCAGTGGTAGTGCCCACACGATTTTGCATTGACCATTTGCACATGCAGTGAGTGTGCACCTGATGTGAGCTGTTGACTCCAGAGTAGAAGCACATCCTGTTGGAGGTTTGCAAAGAGTTGCAACATATTGTGGCCTCACATGGTAACCAGTATCTGCTGTTGGGAGAGGCGTGGTGGCCGAGATGGTAACGTCTCGGCTTGCTGTGCGGAAGGTCCCGGGTTCGATCCCCGCCCGGGAGTTCCTTCCGCCTGCGTCAGTGGGTCTCTGACCCGCGCCTAAGGAGGCGTCTTGGCAACCTAGCCCCTGGGGGACTGCACATGACTCTTTTCAGACATTGCACTTGCACCTGTGTCCCCTCACCAAAAATCCCAATTCCCCTCCCCATTTCCCTTTCTCCACTGCACGGTGTTAGAAGAAAAATTTCCGAAAAATTGACATGAAAAAATGGTGGTATTCCACCCCCCTAAAGGAGCGCTGATATTCTCCCAATGGGGTAAGTAAAATAAAAAATAAAAATAAAAAGTATCTGCTGTTCACAATCTTAGCATGTCGTACACCTCTTTGGCTGTTTTATTCAAACGGAAGCAAAACCTCAACGCTGAATTTTGGTCCTCGCAGCTGATCTCTGGCAGAGTGGAGGCTAATGTGAACCTAGGTCTATACTTCCTCAATTCAAACAAGAATTTGTGTTCTAATACTTCAATCAATACTGGACATGATGCCATTCACCGCTAGTCATGAAGTAATTCACTTTATCACATAAAAAATCAGTCTCAATTTCTTTTGACTGGCCCTCGTACTTTCAACCTATTTTTGCCTTTCCTGTAAAAGTTCTAAAATGGTATATTTGCCCTTTCTCCTTAATGCCGACGATAAATGCTCTTCTGTACTCTATTTACAATAAATTTAGCTAAATGAATACAAAACTAATGTTTAGTAGACCTGCAGTACAGTATTTGAAGAGAAAACAGAATTATTGCTGGAGTGGGACAGTCGGATATAAGAAGGAGTCGGATAATTGAGGTTCTATATTTTAAAATTAGCGATCGAAGTGAGCTGCATAAAGCGTGGGCCCCTCCAGAGCTCCTCAGGCCCTAAGTGTATTTTATCCCTTCGTTCCTTGATACCACCTTTAGCATCTTTTCTTGCCTTTCCAGAATGGTAGCTGGCCTGTTTAAAAGAGGTTCTGAGCCCTTGGAGGCAGTACATCGCAACAGAGTGATCTGGCAGCGGGCAGAAGATGTGATCCGAGCAAAGGGGAACAATGTGGCCTCCTCACTTGACCTGCTGGATGACGAGACGGTGCGGCAGGAGGTCCTAGGTTCAGCCCCTGGTGCTTCACAATAAACCAGCACACACACATATTTTCCATCCATACAAAATAAATATCACACATATAAAGAGGCAACAAAAAGGTATTTTTGGAGCAGAGGTCATGTGCCAAAATCTGCCTACTTAAATCGCTAGACATATCGGCATTGCTTGCCTCAAGTTAATTTTTTGCTCAGTGATTAGCAGGGTATTACGAATGTAGTATAGGCAATATTATATGTCATCCAACGAAATAATTCCTCAGAGATTTTAACATAGCATGTTTTAAACTAGTCCTCTCAACGCTTAACGAATTTGGATAATTAGTTGTGGCAACTGAGTAGGCTACTCAATTTTTTGCTATTCCAATGCAATCAAGCTGTTCTTATGTCTCAATGGTGCTCTACATTTAACCTCAATCTGGTGTCACATAGACCTATGTGGTGAAAGGAAGTGTTTATTGTTGTGGCTGTTACAATTTCCCAAAACTGTTAGGTTACCTTTGCTCTCATTTTCAGTTTTCTAGTCGTTAGGTTATTGCAAATGTCATTTTATTGTGGTAGTTAATAGCATGGATGCAGTAAAACCTGTCGAGAATTGCTTCATTCCATGAAAAAATTTCTGTACTGAACGGGTGTCTGTTATAATTATAGTGTGATGTACATCGTCTCAGGGGTTCAGGTTCTCCAGCAGAGACAGCATTTCCCAAATTACCAGCTTTAAGGTACTTCATGTGAGCTAGTAGCAGGCAAAAGTGAGGAATCCATGATGTGCACCCTCAAACAGGTGGGGTGTCTCAATTGCTGCAAGAAAAACCACCCCTACCTTCTCCAGTGTGCATGCATTCCACTTTTGCCATCCACTCACTCACTTGAACAATGACCTTCATTCAGCAAGCACAGAGGGAGTACATGTCAGCCCTGTTCCACTCCAGCCAAGACTCCTTGCCCCATCTAGCTCAGCTGCACTACCTTGTACACCATCCTGTACACCCCATCAGAGGCCAACATGTACTCCCTACAAAAAAAAATATTGTTGCCACTTGGCAGCATAAATTATGACAACGACGAAAGTATATCGAAAATTCTCCACAGGGACCAAGCAAAAATTCGATTTTGGACACAAGGTCTCACTTATTTCAGGGACTGTTACACGCAGGTTTTACTGTAGCTTGTGAGCCAGTAATTGACTGTTTCATTTCAAATGTATTGTTACGTATTGCAAGGAAATATATCGATAGCAAAGGCAGCCGTGCATTTTTACTTAATGGTCTTGTAAATAATCTGACTTTATATTTAGGATATTTGGAAGTAACCTATCGAATTTCTTAGTGTGAAAGGCTGAGTGATGTCCCTTGAAGGGTGGAGAGAGAGAAGATAGTGTTGTGTGGCAAAGGTATGAAAAATAAGTGTAATAAGTTATGATTAAATACATTCCTAACATTACAATTGCTGTGTTTCAATCCCAACGCATTCTTTACCAACCATCTGGACTGGATAATGGAATTTCATGAAAGATTGCTCACCGTTGTCATGTTCTCCTTGCCCAAAATCATAATGGTACGTTCACCAGCGAATCTGCTTGGATGGAGATGGGAAATGTGTCATACCGTCGGAACGATGCGTGGTAGGATGTTGTGACTTTAGCACTGTACAGAGGTGTCTCTGGTCTACCACTGGGACTAGAAATGATGACTATCGGACAATTACCGTAAATAAGATGCCCTCCTGAACATGCTCTACCAGACACGGAAATATTCGTTCACAGTGCGCACTGACACAATATCAATCGGTCAGGAGGATATGGCCCATACATCTTATGGCTATTTTACTCCCAGAAACCAGTGCGACAATGTTATCTGCACGTATATAAGGGCTGTGCGGCCAGTGTTGGCATTGCCCATACCATGGGACGTGGACGTTCCACATCTACGGACCTCCGCGAGGTAATTCTGAAGGCCCACGAGGATGGAATAAAGTCAGGCAGGGCAATCTCCAGACAACTTGGACTGCGACAGAGCACTCTATCCGACATCACTAGAAAATGTAAGCACAGGGGCACGGTCAAACCTAAGTGGCCCTCTGGGAGACAGAGGGAAACGACAATGAGGGACGACCGCTGCCTCCGAAAACTGGTGAAGAGGAACAGCTGAGGCTCACACGTGTCGAGAGAAACCTGCCACCGTCGAATACATGACCTGGGCCTCAGCTTCTACACGGTAAGTTCATTTTAAAAACATGCAAATATGCAACATTTTTATGACTGTTTACATTTTAGTCGAAGAAGAAACCTCTCTTGAGAGCGAAGCATAAACAGACCAGACTTTGTTGGGCAAAGGAAAGGCGGAACTGGAGCAAGAGGATTTGGTCAACAGTGATATTCAGCGACGAATCCACCTTCTGTGTAGATCCTGGTGTCTCTAATCGGCGTGTACTACGCACAAAGGAGGAGGCCTTCAACCCAGATTGCCTGACCTGAACAGTGAAACATGCGTCAAGTGGGATGATATGGGGTTGCATGGGCATGAATGGACTTGGAAAGCTACATTTTGTCGATGGTAAAATTGACGCCAAAGCTTATCAAGATATCTTGCAGACGAATCTCCTGCCGTCCATCCCAAAACTGGGGCCGTTGGGTGATGCCATTTTCCAACAAGACAATGCCACACCACATATGGCCAAAACTACCAAGAAATGGCTGCAGGATAATGAAGTTGAGGTGTTGCCATGGCCCCCAAACAGCCCGCCCCGACATGAATCCAATTGAAATGGTATGGAAGAGGATGAAAAAGAGGCTTCGCAAGAGTCGCCCCCGTACATTGGCAACTTCGAAGCAATTAGCCATAATGTGCTGCATGTTTTCACCTGGTTTTTGTTTCAATGCTCAGAAAAGAGTTCCCTCTCAGTAAGCACACCAGTATGTGGAATAATAGTTTATACCTGGAAAGCAATTTGAAGTGCAATGGTTGCTGATTGGCCACTTCTCTTCTAGCTGGCTATATAATTCAGTGTTATCAGCTTTCAAGACCACACATGATCTTCTCATGAGCCCCAACATTCAAAATGGGGCATTTGAATGTGTTAAACCCTTTTAACCATTAAGAGATAGGGAGGCGAAGTGGCGCTCAAATCCCGCCCGGGGTTCCCCCCTTCATCTCATGCAGAGTTAATTAGAGGTCGTCTCTGGCTTCGTCTTGGGTGGTATCTCTGTTAAGACAAACCACCCGGNGGGGGGGGGGGGGGGGGGTTCACAAAATGGCCACAGCACCGACATTGCACCGCACTTTGCACATCCCCTCCTGCCACCCTGCCCTTGGACCGAGGCGAGGGCCATTTCTGCACTGTCAAAATAATGTACCGTACCATCTTGACAAAAATAAAGGTCGGTGCCCAAACCTCTATAGAGGTATGGCACTACACCCAATTATTATTCTAACCATTAATAGCTACAAGTTTTATGTGCATCAGTTTTACAGCGAGTGAGGGCAGCATGGTGTAGTGACCCAACCTTCCCCTCTGAGGTCCTGCATTCAATCTGTGAGTCAGAGAAAGGGTTTTCTCATGTGAAAAGAGTTTCATCGGGCTCTTTCTGAGTTTTCCCTTTTCATCCTGTCATCAAAAGCTATCATCACTAAGTGTGACTTAATAGCGCCAGAAATTAAAAAGGGATTTCCTAACAAGGATTGATTACAATATATTGTGAGCATTTCAATTGGACCATATTATGTACTACGATGCTAATTAATTCAGGGACTTTTCAGAGTGTTTTCATTTTAAAACACTATCTTGTTCTGATGGAGCTTTTGCACCATAAAACCCCATCAGTCCATGTATATGTAGAAGGTGATCAGGTTATATGGTTTTTCTCAAAGTAGATATTTAGTTTCACTCAAAAACTGGAAAATCACAGGGTAACTTTTTTTTTTTACGTTACCCAGTGATAGGGCCAGAGGCCCTTATTAGGGGATGGAATACCACCATTTTTCCTTCAATTTTCTGAATTTTTTTTCTAACTCCGGTGCAAGGAAGAAAGGACATGGGGTAAGATAGGGATTTTTGGGGATGGGACACAGGTGCAAGTGCAATGTTGTAAATGGGTCATGTGCAGTCCCACAGAAGGCTATCTATGTTGTCAAGACGCCTTCTTCGGCGTGGGCAGAGAGACCCACTGACGCAGGCGGAAGGGAAATCCCGGGCGGGGATCGAACCCGGGACCTTCCGCTCAGCAAGGCAAGACGTTACCATCTCGGCCACCGCGCCTTCCCCTCACAGGGTAACTTTATAAGAGCTCAGGGTCACTCAAGAACCCCTCCCCCATTTTATGGGAAGAGACTACGAGTACTTTACTCGTAACATAGGATAATACTTTCCTGACCACTGCTGCTGCATTTTAAAATGAGTTGGTTTTAATTTAGCCATCGATATCTGAGTGACTAATGTTGGTGTATAAGGTCAAGGGTAGTAGAATGATTTTCCACTACTTTTTGTAATAGTGAAATGACAAAATTGTCGCTGTAAGTTGTCCTTTACAATCACACCTGTGGCTTTATTAGATCTGATTTTATTTAAAAACCTACACCACTGAAGAACTTAATGGTGACATTTTTTTTTTCAGTCCACAGTAACAGTGTATTAGACTCTGTAGATAAATAAACCAAGAAATTGAGCGGTTTGCCTCTCATTGGCATGGACTTTTCCAAATACCACTTTATTTCGTGATTGAGGTGCAAAAAACAAAATAATGAAGTGGGTTGGGGTAGTTATTACCATGATATAATTATGATCAATGTGGCCGATTTTTCGCATATAATTGTCCACACCTGTCACAACAGAACCTGGAACAAACTGATGACATTCTGTAATTATTAACATAGTACACTGTTGGAATATACAAGTACAATATAAGCTTACTGGTATTTGCTGTCCATTCTAGGACTCACTTGCCAGAAGCGAATTATGCTGTAAAATGGAGGAGAATGTGGTATATGCTTTCTATTTTGAAAGGAGGCTAACGGACATTTTCTGACAAAATGGTGCTACAGGGTATTGTCTTGTGCCATGAAGCTGCATGTGCAGTGCACAAGAATAGATGAAACAACGCCTCAGTTACACTGCTATCAACACAACAGCGTATTAAGCATGTCATCGTACTTGTCATTTCTAAGAGACTGCATGATACATTTACAGCCACAAATAAGTTTCTGAAGGTAGCAATGCTCTTGTTCTGATTGATTTCACAGATAACATCTTTTAATAGCACAACTGCTTCAACAGTGAAACATCTTACATAAAAATAACTACGATCACTAAATGATGTACACTTTAAAACATGAATGGTTACGTGCCAGGTGCCCCAACTGGAACAGTGCACTCCCCATTATTATTATTATTATTATTATTATTATTATTATTATTATTATTATTATTATTATTATTATTATTATTATTATTATTATTATAACTACAACTATTACTACATTATCACTATCAGCAAATGCTCAATACAGCTGTTTTGTTGATAGCAGAGTATCTCCATCCTGTATCCTCGTTACACCATGAATGTATCAATATTGAAGGCAGTTGTGTGACAATATTTCAAACTAGAAAACACCTGCCTGAGATGATATTATCTCAAAGTCACAACTACCCCAACCCACAATACATGCTTAAATTTTTGGACTTGAACACACTTATCTTTTGTTAACAATGTGCAGAAACTACGGGAAAAAGCGCACTATGTCTTGAAAACTGGTCCTCTTTTTTTGTGTGTGTGGCTGGAGGGTGTTGGTGGGACAAGGATGGGTCAAGAAAACAACACAATGAAAGAGTATACAATGGTCCATCACTCAGCACATGTCTTGATCGCATATGCACAGAGTGTGAGGACGGCAAAGAAGGTGAGAATGGAGAGGCTAGTGGCTCTGGGTGATGAGTTGCAGTAGTCTGAATTGCAGAAGCAGTCCTCTTGGCGAATACCCACGACCTCGTTGACTCGACAGTCCTCCTTGGTGCTGTGCCGGGAAGCACACACACGGGAGAAGAAGGCCATCACGCCTCTGGAGTCACCGGTGTCATTTATCTTGATGTGAGGACCTGTCAGAAAATTATGGAATAGTGTTATTACAGTGAAACTCTATTATTCGTTCGGTGTCAAAATCAGCTGTGTCCGGCCCTATTTGGCAGCACACTCCATAAAGTACTCTTATATAAACACACTAATAAAACAAATGCCCGCATAATCGTGCTCGGAATTTAATTTATGTTCACAAATAACAAAATTATTCTGATATGTGTCCCCCATTCCTTTCACAGTTGATGCTGCGACCATGCAAAAATGTGTGCAATGCAATGCAATCGGGTCATTATTTTAGGCCACACTCGACCATTATTGTACACATACAGTAGGTTTGTGCAAGTCATTTCAGCTTATTATGGAAGGCATACCGCAGCATTTATTTGATTGTGTAACAGTTTCAGTGCTGATATACAAAATTGCACTTATATACTGTAAAGGGTTTTGCTCCTCTTCAACCTCTCCCCTGACCCTCCTTCTATTGATTTTTCTTTCACAGTTCCTTCCAAGGGATGACTGCTTCATTATACATGTCAGTTATCTCGCGAAAATCTCATCTCTTGTACCTCTCTTCTTTATTTATCTTGATTGCCTTGTTCTGCTCTCACACGAAAGGCTGAAGAAAAACACCCTCCGTAAACTCAAACAAAAAAAAAAAAAGCACCAAGACGCTAAAAGTTGAGACCCATCGCAATTAAAATCTTCCACTCTTCCAGCACCTTTGTGAAGAGTGTCCTACTTTTCTTTCGGACATATCCTCTTNCCCCCCCCCCCCCCCCCCGCAATTTCAGACTCCTGCATAATTACACGGCTATGGCAGCGAAAGGGACACTGGATGCGAAAATAATGGAGATCCGGGTAATAAGATTCCATCACTTGCTGACAAAAGGTTCTGGAAAAGAAGGAAAATCAAGCGGATAAGGAATCCCCCTTCTCTCATCCTGATTTGCTGCTTCCAAACTCGTTGGATAACAAAGTCGGATTTAATTGGATGCGTCCCCCCTCCTGCTCCACCCCCTTAGGTTTTATGGAGTCCATTATGGTTCATGCCTAATACAATTAAGCGGGGGTTCACATTTCAAAAGAGAGACTGAAATGTAATCATGTAACTGTCGTAATGAATTTTATACTGGGAGGTGTTATGTTTCTAATTATGCTGGAGGTTTGTTGAGGTCACCCTTGCGCAGGTTTCATTTCACCGCGAAAGTGTGCTTACTTCTGAAGGGCCAGATTTTTTTTCATAGAAATGTTCTGGGATGTTTAAAGTGGGTAGAACTACCATGACACACCATATGTGACCCACACTTTAACACAGCATATGTCGCATATTATGGACTAATTCAATTTCCCTCATTTTCTGCGGTTGGTTGTTCAATCGGAAATCGTGCGAGCAAAAATTTCATGGATCGCTCAATAATATCTTTCCCGATATTCACTTGTCGCCGATAAGGATGGAAAATAAATCCGTTTTCCCGCTTTTCTTATTTCCATACCAATTTTTCCGCCGTCGATATGATAATTTATGGAAACCTACTGCGATCCTATCCTGAGAGTGAAGACGCCTTCGACCTCAAATATTTGACTATTTCGCATCTTTACATAAGACGCTTCCAGATAAATTCTTCCGCATTGATCTTACTCCTCTTACGTGATTTTTTTATATATT
This sequence comes from Catajapyx aquilonaris, assembly GCA_000934665.2. Taxonomy (NCBI): domain Eukaryota; kingdom Metazoa; phylum Arthropoda; class Diplura; order Dicellurata; family Japygidae; genus Catajapyx; species Catajapyx aquilonaris. The sequence continues at coordinate 9,355 of KZ539197.1, read as the reverse complement.
GGCCTAAATTGCAAATGTGCTGCCATTTGTCATTCCCCCCTCCCCCCCCCCCCTCTTTTTTCTTTTGCTTCATACCATTAACGGGTTACCAGGAAAGTTTTGCACATGGCCCATTTGACAAGGTTTCTTCTGGCGTCCATGAATCTGCGAGAAGATATGGAGCGGGCCACAGAAAGAATAGGGCTTTGTAAGAAGCGTAATGAGGTTCTGCCAGATTGAGAAAGTGGGTGGCGAGCCGGTTGGGAAAGTAGAGCATGAATCAACGTCCGCCATGTTGGCTGACTCGCCCAACCAAAATGGCGCCCAAGAGTGGAGCTGACCTCATCTGAGGCATTCTCACCTTTTTCATACATGGCAATGACTTTGCATCCGTGGTGGCAGTTCTCAACCTTGTTCAGGTCCTTATTGAAGAATCCGGGCCTGCAAGAGTCCGGACCAGCCGCCTGAGCAGATCCGGGGCTGGTCCACACGCAGTGGTAGCAGAGGACTGCATTTCCTAAAAGAGAATAAGTAACGGTGAGGTTCAATCATCAACTATAGTAGGCCATTGCCAATATTTGCCAGGTTGCCATGGTAACCGGTTGCTATGGCAACCAATCCTGGACAAACCCAAGTAGCACGAATCGCCCTGGAAAATCCCATGGATATCCAAATATCCAGTGGATATCCATGGGATTTTCCATGTCGATTCGTGCTACTTGGGAACAAACATACAAACTTTCCTTTTTATAATTTTTCTGTCCTGATTTATTTTTTTTACAGAAAACAAAAATTTTATTGCACATCTGATTGCCTTTTGGTCGGTTTTTAGCCTCATTTAGCCTACTGTTCAGTTACCATTAGTGCTAGCTAGCAGTAAAAATTACTGTCGAATTTTAGAGCGATTATAGCCCCCCTTTAGGAGGGAACCCGACATCTGGTCCTTAATCAACGTCAATTTTAACGACGGGGCCTACCATGGCCCATCAGTGCCACTAAACATTTTTTTTGATCACGCCTCGTTGTCAAAGTCCACCTGAACTTTTGGGCACAGTCCCAACCCTCGCGGGCGTCACCACCAATTTGTCGTGTCCCGGAGCCCCCAACTATTATAATACCGGGCGGCATATATCAGGTCGTGCCCAAACTCCCAAAACGTCACGCTCGACGCCCCCCCTGCCCCTCCATATCCCTGCCCCACTTCTCTGAAGCCGCAATGATCCTCCAATTCACAGAAAAGAGGGTGTTTTAGTAGGAAGTCGGCTGGCTTGTCTAAGGTTGGAGGCTCGGATGCCTGCGAGTTATTAAGCATAGTTATTAAAGAGGATTGAATGAGGAGGGTGGGAGAGATCACAGCCTTTGCTCAGGAGTCAATTGCTCCGAAAGTAATTGCTTCCGATAAGGGGTACACTGCGACATATCTTCCAAGGGTGTAGACGGTGTGTAGTATAAACTTCTTGACTGACGCCTGCTTAGAGTGATGGAGGGGGTTCTCTGAAATTGATTGTGTGGTGCCACCTGATGTTGAGGGCCAATATGTCAGATAAGGATGTACGGGTGTCAAAGTGTCGTGTCCTCAAAGGGATCGCTGCTGGTTTTTCATTGATGTGATTGGATAGCGTATAGATTGGAGGAGTCGTGTATATACAGCATCACTTCTATAAGTTAGGTGTAAAATATAGCTTTGAAAAAGTGCTTTCTCGGTACAGTGTTGGACATTAATCACGTCGTACTGATAGCGACATTTTTCGATGCGGAAGACATGCAAATCGAAGTGATATAGAGTGCGAGCCGTCCGAATCAGAAGAGGTAGGCCTTGGGTGACGTCACCGGCTGGAGGGCAATGGAGAAAAGGCTTGTCCCCTGCCGGTGACGTCACCCAAGGCCTACCATTTCTTTCTCGCACAGCTCGCACTCTATCACTTCGATTTGCACGTCTGCTCCAGCTGAATGTGTCGCTAGCAGTTTGACGCGATTAATTTCCAACACTGTACGAAGCATGGTACGAAGCAGCCCCCCGGACACTACTCCTACAATCTTATCTTATCGCCTGCCGGGGCGTTTTGCTTGAGGTGCTCACTTGAGACCGCCATGAGACCTTTCACTGCGACATTATGTGGCGACCCTACCGGACCGCGCTGAACTTTATAGGTACAAAAGGGAAGCGCTACATTGGGGGACCCAACATGGTCGCCAGCGTCCATGTTGGGCCCGCATGTAGCGGCTTCCCTTCTACCTAAGTTCAGCGCGGTCCGGTAGGGTCGCCACATAATATAGCAGTGAAAACTGTCTCATGGCGCTCTCAAGTGAGCATCCCATGCAAAACGCCCCGGCAGGCGATAAGAGAGAATGACCAGACCTTAGTAGTCTAAGACCATAGTACGAAGTATAGGAGAACCGAGGACGTATGAAAATATTGAAATAGTAATGCTCTAAATAATTATGGTGTGCATTTGACAGTCACATTTAGCACACATACGCATCATTTTACTTTGGGTAATAAAGACATACATTCAGTCTTGATAACGGTGTCGGAGAAGCAACATTGAACAGTATATTACGCAATGGAGGCAAGGGGCTCATCTCCACGGGCGACAGAGTGACTCAGAATCATTATGAAACACCCTTTATATGAAAACTGGGAAAGAATCAACTGACAAGCTCGTTACAAAGGGAGCTGCACAATCAAAGGAGTTTCCAAGTCAGAGGTACGTTTAAAAGGAGGAAAAAAAGCCACAATTAAATTTATAGAGCGTGTGGAAATCTGAAGAATGCAGCAATTTCGCACACAAAAGTTTCATTATCCAAAGAACATGTGCGCAATTGTTTTTGACAACTTGTGTGGTTTCCGTAACGATTTTTTTTTTCCCCAGCTCGCTTTTTCGTTTTGCGTTGAATTTTAGTGTTTGACTCTTGGAAAGAAAAGAACCACGAGAAAAGTGGGACATCGCAGAAAAAGAAGAAAAAAAACATTCAGGTTGGCGATAAATCGATGGGCAATTCTGTTATCACTGCGCGATAATTTCGTTTTCTCCTGACAACTTTTTTTATTCGTCGGTAGTTTGCACCTGGGCATTTTACACCGCTTCTAATCGAATCACTTGAGCGGTTGGAGTAAAAAGCGGGTGGAAAAGTTGGAACCGGTTTTTGGGGAATGGAAGGCCGTCGGTTATGAAATGAAATTGGCTTAAGATCAAATACCAATAAGGCACCAAAAATAATCAATAGTAAACTTCAGGTACAGGATTGGCACTTGTAGCGTTGAAATTTTTTGCACGGTTCTGTTAGTAACTTAACTTGGTAACTCCAATTTGCATGGAAAAAAAATCCCCCCCCCCCCTCGAATTCTGCACGCCAACCTCATTTCGCGGCAGAGAATTATTCCGCAACTTGTACTATAATTCCTTTAGACTCGCTCATATCGAATGGCAGCCACGTCTGAGGCTGCAGGAAATATTTGTCCCATTGGACTTGCAAAAAAGGGGGTGGAGAAAGTGGGTGAGGGAGGTGTCTTCTCGAGGGAGAAAAGGGGGAGGGTGCTCACTAATTATACAATACAGCATATGCAAAGAGAATATCATTATCGGAGTTGTCTATTAATTGGGTTCAATTGCTCCGAGGGGTGCCAAGGTCGGACCTGTGATTCATTGAGAATCTGTCTAAACCCTCCCCTCCTCCTCCTCCTCTCTCCTTTGTCATCCTCTCATCCTCATATTTTATTAGATGAAACATCTGCCTACATTTATCTATCATTTAATTCGAGGTTATGTGTTGGTCGTTTTTTGTAGCAGTTTTGATCATATAGGGTGTTCCTCTGCCCAAGTTCGCTATTAAGACTAATAGTAGACCTATATTACGTGCCATATCAACAAATTCATTGCAGTTACTCTTAACTGTAGGTTAAAAGGCTAAAATAAACGTATGAAAATGCAAAAAAACATAGTAACACAGGAATGATATGAAGATATGCGGTTGAAAATTTGAATAAGCCGACTGTCATGGCAACTCCTCCCGCACTGTACGGCCTACAGCAATGAGAGTTGTCTCGAAATTTTGCCCGCGTTTTCTGTATTTGCAATAGACCTTTGTTTTTTTTGGAAAAGTGCCCAGGGACTTTGTGAAACGCGAATAAAAAAAGGCCGATTCCGTCACTTCCACGGTATTCCCATTTCCGCCGTCGGGCGCCACCACCTGAGTCTCTTCTGCATTCCACCGTCAGATGTCGCTGCCTGGTCTCTCTCTCTCTCTCTCTCTCTCTCTCTACTTTCGTACTTTTGCCTAATTTTGGCGAGTTGGTACATTAGCTCTTGATATTTTGCAAGCATTTCTCGGCGGATCTGTAATGTAGATCAAGCAGAAACGTAGTCTACAGTTCGTGTCAAGAATCATGTCACACACTACCTAACTTTCAACGTAAATGTGACTAGCATTGTTTTGCACGTCTTCAATTTGTTTCGCCACAGTGAGCGAAGAGTAGAATATTTGTCATAGAGTTGCAATTTACGTCATTGTAAACGTAATTATAAATATAGTCTGGCAAATGAATTCTGCGCCGATGTTTCCCTGCCTGAATTCAATTCTTTCTCGGTAGAATGCTGTGTTGCTAAATTTTATGTCGCCTTCAGAAACTAGATTACGTAATTATATTTACGAGGTGTATTACCACCAGTCGATATCGGAAAATTTTCTAGTTTGTAGTCAGTGATGTTGGGGAAGTGGATGGGAGGGGGAAGAGGGCGGAAGGCAACTGGATAAGTTTAGCCAGTAGAATGGTCTGAAAGTGAACTTTTAACGATCACGAACAAAAGAGCGAAGTTGGCAATTCGGGATTTACACGTGCCTGCAAGAAAATTGAATTTATTTCCAAACTCACCTTTTTAAAAGCGTCGTTCTCTGGACTCAAGGGTCAATTTAACCCCTTCAGCACCTGCCCTATCCCAAGGTCCAAAATACTGTATGTGCCGGATTTCTCTGTTCACCATGACAGCAGCCATACCCTGTTGGCAATATTCAAGCCCAACATTTCAGACCCATGATTTCCGTTGGCAAAATGAACTGAGGCCCTGAGCACACCCTGTGGCAACCGCACCGACACCACGTTAACTCCGTAGAGTAATGAACAGGATTTAAGACGTCTTCCTCAGCAAAGATTTTCTCCCCTTTCTTCGACACAATTAGCGCTCTCTCCTAATCGAATTAAATCGTCGGATTAATCGACTTGGAAAAGAGCCGACCAGCGACTATTAAAGAGAGAGCAGTCCTATATAATATGCATGCTAGACGCTCCAAGTTTCAATTAGTTTGTCTGGATATATTCGAAACTAACTGCCACTATACTCCAACCCACCAAATAGTGAGCATAGGTCTTTCTTCGTCTACTTTGCTCCAATTAAACGTCCGGAAACACAATGGAGCTTGGCGTAACGGCTCCGGATAATGGACTTTGCCTGCTGGGTGGGGGGTAGGGGGCACACTCGGATGAAAGGTTTTCCGGGGAAGTGCCTGGAAGGATGCTTACCTCAACGGATATATAATTACCAGAGTGCACCTTAATTGTTAGCAAAATTGACGAAAAACCTGTGTGACACCTGAGTATTTCGGTCCGAAAGCACCTTGGAGGATTCAAGTGATGGACGTCATCAGACTTATTGGATCAGCTTTTGAAGCACCTACAAGTTCACACGTGCGAGCTATGGGACTCAATTAACCTGGAATTACGCTCGAATCTTCCGCTTAGGGCGCTAGTAGTCAGAAATGGCAAATGAGCATTGACGTCAACAAGAGGGCGCCAATATATATTTCCTCATCGCATGCCTTCCAAGTCCTGCAATTTTGCGCGGTATCTTTAGCAAAAAAGGAGTGAGCAAAAAGTGTCTGGTTTGACAGCGGCGCCATGACAGGAAACGAGATTTTCTCGCCCCCACCATTCCTTTGGCTGCCTCTCCCAATAAGATCCTCAGCCTCGGCTGGCTTCAACCTCTCCTCGTCACCTTTTCAATCTCTCCATGCCTCTGTAGATCTTCCTTTTCACGCCAGCAGCTACAACAACGAACGAACGGTGTCGCCTACAGGGTGATTCAGATAATCGGAAAAATCTGTATGAAACATGCAAATATTTGAACTCTAGAGATTTTGACTCGCTCTGTACCGGTTGGTGTGTTTCCTTTGAGCTTGTCACAATTCTGATGTAGATTTTTGAATAAATGGTTTGTACTTCCAACACCTCCCTCCTCCACCCACCCAGGACACTTGTTGAGTGTAGTCCGCCGGGATTCAATTTGCAAGGCAATTCTGCTCCTTTTTTTCTGGACCAAGCTCAAAAGAAGTGACTTTGCCCATTTGGTAACTCTGGTCCAAAAAAAAAAGTGTTTTTTTTGTAGTCAACAACTAACTTTTGGAACATTAGGAAACGGAAGAGCGCTCGATAATTTACGGCCTCGAATTCTACTGGGATCTTTGAATCATTTATTATCCTCCCATATTCTTGAAATTGTTTTGCGCCGAAAAATGTTCGCATCATTTGAGATTGCTGAGTGCAGGGTATTAGTGTGAGTGATTCTGGCTTCTCATTTTGGCACGGGGCCATATCTACCTATTAGTGAAAATTAATGCAAAAGAAATGCAGAGTGAGGTACCTACGGATGACAGTCATTTATCAAGTTTAGATAGAGCAATAAAAGGCTTTGGATTCGCAGGGGTTGTTACCACCTTTTGAATAAATCAGGTGCTTCATGAATACCCTGCATAATTAGTCTACCAACTTGCTGAAAACGTAAATATAGGAGTAAGTAGCAGAGAAGTTTGAAATAACAGTTCCCAGGAATGAGCAGAAGCATTTTGTTTGTATTTTAAGAGAAGGCCCTTCAAGTCTGAATCCTGAACATTCCTCATCACGTCGCACATATTTCGATTTCCCATAGCCTTTTCTTGGATACTTTATGGGAAGGCAAGACAACGTAAGTCACTACCACCATCCTTCAAGAAGCACAGCATGCAGTGGCGGATCCAGAAATTTTTGATGGGGGGGGGGGCACAAGGGTACTTCTCTGGGGGG
>JYFJ02004691.1:0-30068 GCA_000934665.2 Catajapyx aquilonaris | reverse complement strand
TTTTGGTGCCCTTCCGCTTCCACTCTTTTTTTTTGCGAGCAATACCGTGTTACACCTCGCAGATTTTTCCATCCGGTAATTAGTGGACGTTGCCAAATTTTTATGATATAGTTGTATAGCCAATAATTTATTGATTTGGGGACTAATCACTGCAGATTCATGTATTCTTGATTACAAGCAGGCACAGTTCACGACGAAGTTCACGAGGTATAAATAATTAAAGTTCGCCCTTGAGCACCGAATCGGGCGAAATAAATGACGTCGACATTGTAACGTTGGAAGTTTGCCAAGGCTTTCCCCGTTGGCAGAACTATGGACTAAAAAAGACATCGCCGAGTGTCTCTCAAACTTTAACTTTTTTTTTTTAGTTGGCCTAGATACACTATTGAGCTCCAATGCCAAGGTTAGGAAATAGAGGCAACACTGCGGGCCTTGTCGTCACAGTTATGCCGAGGATCAATGACCTAGACAGCACATGTTTGTCCGAGTTATTTGTACATGACGCTCTGTACCTTCGAGTGACGATTTGTTTTGATCGAATGCAATTATTTTTTTTGTTGTTGTACAGTATATACTTGGATGGCGGTTACGTAAATCACCTTGTCGTAACCTTGGATCTCTGTAATTGAGCTAGCTTCCTGCGAGTTATTGCTCCTGCATTCACTTGCAGCAAAATACGTCTGTGAATATTGAGTATGTGTATATCCAGAACGTGGTAAGTGGCACGTAGTCCATTCATTCGGGATCCCGTTTTCTTGTTGCCCGAGGGCCGAATATTCAGAAAGTGAGAAGTCTTCTACTCAGAACTGTGTGCAGCTAGAGAGAGACTGGTTGGCATACAAGTTGAGATTGTTATCTGCTGTGCTTATATGGTTGAGATATCGTATGAGGAGGCGACCCCTGAGGGGGCAAACTTGTGACCTGGGAGATATAAGTCAGACACACCACAGCAAGAAGCCGCACCTGTTTGTTCAAGTGCCCATAACCAAAAAGGTTCCCAGAACACTCGCACTGGCCAGTCAGCTTGGTCTCTCTTTACCAAGTATACTTGACCATCTCATTTGTAAACATGTGCTCGGAATCACTCGGGTTCTTTGACCAACACAATCTCAGCATTTATTCCAGAGAAACGTATTAAATTGGGTGCGTCTGTACACTTGCAATAAATATTCAACCTTTACAGATCTGATATAGCCTACATATAGTAGGCTTCATATAAAAATAAACATTGATTTGTCTAAGATTTAAAGTTATTTTCTGTAATAAACTATTACCATCCATATTATGTAAATTATTTTATGCATTTGATTTTATAATTCCGTGATTTCCATTCGGTTCTTTGACATACCATAATATTCCTACAGAAAAATGTAATACAAAATTTGCAATTATGCTAATATTACTAAGCATATACACTAGTAAGCCAACTAATAACATGTACACACATACTATATACAGAATAAATAATATGCATATCAAAATATACCTACGAATATTAATTACCGGTAATAACTTCTATAGATAAGCATATTTTTTAATGTGTATAGGCTACTGTATTCTACTATAACGCATGCGTCTGATACAAACCAATGTTTGTTTTCGTATATACTCTGCAAATATGTTGGGAATATGATTGTAAACTAAATGCACAACATTCATGAGCTAATCCAAGATAAGGTCAGTGTTAGTGTGTGTGCGTCAAGGTTGGCTTTACCTGTACTGTACTGTACAGAGAGTCAAGGAGCATTAACATCGCGACCTTTGAGTCATAACCCCCTGGCTTCCTGTATATATAGAATGACATGCGGTGGCACGTTATTAAATATTGATTTTAAGCTTTGCAGCTTAACTGCACACCATGAGAATTAAAAAGATCTGACGATAAAAAAACGCAAAATCTGAAGCACGTGCGATGAGTCACACTTCCGTAGAAACTTCGAGTAACATTGACCTACATAACCTGTCCCGTAATCACCAACAGGTGAAATACCCGCTTAGGTAACAATTACCATAATTATTGTGCTCATATGGAAAGACCCAGCAGAAATGTCGTGAGACTCGAGGAATGCAAAAGGCATATTATATAGTTAGGGGAATATCATCAAGCAAGTAATGTTAGCCAAACCCCAGTCATCATGCACTGCAATACTTGCAATAATTTTATATTAAAAGATGTCTCTGCTGCACTACTTTCTTTTTGGGCATGTCATTTATTTTTAAAGTCGGTGCAGTTATTTAGTTGTTTCCATGAATAAAATTCGCAAAAAAATACGATGTCATCGCTTTCTCTCGTCGTAGACTGGTGGATGCGCGAGTATCCAAGATTCCAGTGTATCCTTTCCTATATCTTGATTGCTAGCAGATGGCTCGTGCCATGCCAAAAGGAAGTGTGAAAATATACACTATACAGACTCTCTGAATAGCTTTGGTTTGAAATGGCCAAGACCGCACACTTTGTCGATAGAAGAACATTTCACGTTCATTGGCGGTACAGTAGATATTGCAATGTACATAATGTAAGAGCTAATGCATCGTACAAATAACAATTAGAACATTTTAAAACTCGAATTACGTTGTGTGATCGCTGACAACCCATTCTGAAGCCATCGGTTCAAGGACCGGAATTACGTGGGTTACAACATAACCAGCTCTTACCTCCGCGGCATTGCGTCTGTCCGTGTCACCTTGGCTGGCTGAAAATATACGACAACACCAAGTAAACCAGTTCTTACCCTGACTTGAAAAGAAATGAAAGAAAAATTGTCGTTGGGCTACCTGAAAAACTTAACATTACACACATAGGTCACTATACATTACGTCAATTATTGCATTTACGTACGAGTCTGTATCCATTTTTTTTTCAAACATCTTGAAGGTGTGTATGCAAACATCGCGTCAATCGCCCTTTGAAGTGGTATTTTGCGTCCGTGCTTCAGCACTTGAGCTTCACACACAACGGGTCATCCAAACACAGAGGTTTCTTTTTAGTGGTAGGCTACGTTCCCAAGTGGCCATTTGGATACAATTTTTTTGCGAATTGGGGCCAAGTACCCCCCCATGCCAATTAAGCCACCCAGCCACTGACGCATTAAGTTTTTGGACAGACTCGCTTTTTCTCAATTAGCTATATAGGCTCAGAAATTTACTTAAATTCGACGTCCTGACTGAATCCTTCGGCTCAACTACAGCAAAAGGGCGATTTTTTTGACAACTGCTTAGAGGAAAAAATTGGATAACGTGTCTGGACGTTTTTTTGACCTCTCCCGTCTGTTTCAGACGGAGAGGTCAAAAAATCGTCCAGACACGCTAATAGTGCAGACATATTAATCCACGTTCTGATTGAATCCTTTTTACTCAACTAAAACGGTGATTTTTTTTCGACAGCTTCTAATTGTCGATCTGAAACAGACGGAGTGGGTCAAAAAATCGTGCAGACACGGCGCCTACAGTATATATCAGATTCCGGGAGAGATTCCGGGCGTGGCACCGGATGTGATTGCGCCATACCCTCTCCCATGAGGTGTATACAGTAAGCGTGGGATCAAGCCCTCAAAAAAAAAGAGGGTCCGTAATACGTACAAAAAGAGAGTAAAAAATGGGTAGGAAAAGGGCCGCCACCCAAAGAGCGATTCTCCGGAAGGATTGGCCAACCAGCAATTGGCGCCAACACGATCTCCCATCCCGACGCCCTGGACGCCTACTAAACTCTTCGGCATGCAATCTTTGCCTGGCTTGGCCCACACTGACAAGCCCAAAGCTCTCCTAAAATGCAAGCATGATGCATGGCCCTCTCTCGTGTTAATCATTATGCGGATATATACTGGCGCCTCACCTCTCTTTGCCCCCCTCTAATTAGATGGAGCTGCACTTCCTCTTATAGAAAAAAAAAACCGATACAAGCCAAAGATCGTCTGACTCACCCGGATTATGTCATTCTCCTCAAGTACAGTCCCTGTCTCGAGAAAACTGAAAAATATAGAATAATCAGCAGTCTCGAGACATTTTGCTGAAGGCTGTTCATACGTCATGATGTGGTCAGGAAATGTTTTAGTAACTGGGTCAAGTTTAAGGCGGTTTGAAGTCAATCTCTTCCCAAAATATACAGTTGTACATGCGATATAAAATAAGGTGTCGCGGAGAACGCTGAACCTTTCAGCGCCCAGCAACACTTACTAGGTCAAAAATAAGAGAGACACTAATTGGCTTCTTTGGTTCGTCCCGCACTCAATTACACTCGATCGGACTGGGCGTTTGTCATGACCTTAATAGGAGTACAACAGGTCGGTGAAGACCGTCCCCGGGAAAAGTAATTGTCGTGTGACAAAATCGCACGAGGATTTCTTCTCGGCTGCACAATATTTGCTAAAGTGCCAAATTGAGTATATGGTAATGCCAGATATTTATTTTCCAATCATAATTTCCTGCATTCGGTCGCAGAATGCAGGAAATTATATGGTTTGGAAACAACATTGTTTGCATATGACTCTTTAGCCAAATATTGACCCCCCCNCCCCCCCCCCCCCCAATTGAGTCTGTTTCGTGACTCGTCTTACAAGTGCGTATTGAGTGCAACAATATATTTAAGTACAGTATTTTGCCATTAATTTACTAGACTGGACCAACATATTGTGTTCTTTTTATGACATAATACTGATCCAATTACTGTGGACAGTGTATATATATTTTTTATCGCGCACCATCTCACTCCGACTTCCGGAAAAATACGTCGCACACAATCATGTAACGTCGTTCGCGAGAGACATAGAAAAATTGGCTGTCGTATATAAAAGAAAAATAAACAATCGAGATCAAAATTAGCAAGCGCCAGTCCCACATGCGTACTCATGCTGTCGTATAACGAAAAATGTTTTGTGCATTTCAAGGTCTGACCCGAAAGAAAAGGAGAGACACGCGAGCCAATATTGGCGCAACTGAAAGTGGTCATCATGCGCACACTTTCAAAAAAATCAGGACAAGCCCAGGTGTAAATGACGCATTCTCTGGCAGCACATCCAGACTCCATAGCAAAACGGTTTAAAGATATTGCCCACATGTAAAAAAAAAAGTAGGTTAGGTGGGCAAAAATGAGTAAGCGCATAGACATCCCGCAGCCTGTTGCATGAAGGAATTCAAAGAACGTACAGTCCTTGATGGTTGTAACAATTATTGCAACACTTTGGACACACACACACACATGTACGTAGGAGTCAGTCGGTTCCGTTATTTCACCAAACACAAAGCGTGCCTCTTTGGGGAATTCCACTACCGGTCCTGGTAATAATAATGTAGTTGGGAAAGTTTTGGCTGGAGGTGTCACGTTTCATCTGGAAGACGCCGCCGAGCTGCCGGTATTTCCAGGCATAACCGCAAAACGTGCGTCGAACTACAGGGTGGATCGGATCCCTATATATAGTCCACATATTTGAAGGAAACCGGGGGTTAATAACTTTGGGAGGACTTGTAGCAGCAACGTACCACCCTGTTGTAATAGCGTAACGAACTTGGTACATCCGGCGTACATTTCGAAGATTCAATTTGGAAGTGCTCAATAAAGCAAGGTCACCCACAGGAAAGGAATCCGCATTACTCACGCGGTTTTCTCACGCTGTTTGATATACTGTTTCGAAAATTGGTAGTGGGCTGACCCACAGTAGCCTGAAGGCAATGCTAGATTTTTTTTCCAGTTCCGAAAGAAGAAGGGGTAAGAATCCAGATCCATACTTGCCACGTGGGAATTCAGCATTCCCTGCAGAATCAACAGGTAATTTATTAAACTTTGGAGAGATGTACCTTCTTTTTTTTCTCTCTCTCTCTCCCCAACAACTCCACGCATGCGAAATAAACGGACCGTTATGCAGGATGTAAGGTGAAAGCTGCAATTGGCATAGGGGCAATTTCATCAGGTTTTGCGATCAGGATGCACCATTTGAGTGAAAGTCTAGCTAAGTCCGGTTGGGGAAGGTGCGGGGGCGGATTTCTTCACCTTTCATATACGTGTGGTCCTGTGCAGCTGTCGGTCTCGCCTGGTTCAGCATGTCAAGCTGGTAAACCAAACCATCAGCATAATATATCATAACTCGCGATGTCAGAGCATGCAGCATACACATGTGACGCGCGGAGATGACATCCGGAAAGTGCTGACGTCAATACCACAACTGTGTACATGGCATACTGTCGCCCGAAAAAAAGAGAGAGATTGCATGTTAAGGATTCCATGACTAGGGAAAAAAAGACCTTCCCGATACTGGTCCGGATTGAACCGGGCTTCGACCTTGGCCCATTTGACTAGGTGCACCAACCAAGTAGTGTTGGTGGCGGTTTGTCTCTAATCAGATGTGCAATCTGCTGTCCCCTTAACGCCTACACCTGCGCCTGCTTCTCATAACCTAAACACCTGCCCGACCTTGCCCTTGACTCCTCACGTTCACCTCTTTGTTGTTTTGCCCAGACTAGTAGCAACGTGATATAAACGTGATGAGACTGGACAATTTGCATGTACGGTTCGATGCACGTACGGGGCCGTTAGCGCTCCAATTAGCGGCTTGTCACACGGGGGAAAAAATGGGATCTAATAACCTACTGTACAGTATTACTTCTATCAATTATGATGCAGTAATTATTTGCAAGGGAAACATCGGGGTGCCCAAGTTTCAGTTACTCTCAGTAGTCTGAAAGTGGGTTATGTAGCCGTGACTATATACTATAGACTGAAACTTGCCACGTAGATATTTTCCCATCCATTGGATCGTATTATTCGATGTGATTAAAAAATTAATTTGAGAACTAATTTTCATAATGTGATGAGACTATTTTACTGGAAGGCAACATTCCAGCAGCCTCCAGATTCAGTACCAGAGGCTGTCTCCCATACCTTTGCTGGCCTTAAGGAATCTGATCTGATTAGTATACACAGGGCAGCCCCGTGAGAAAATCCGGATCCACCCATTCCTCTGCCCCCATACTGCTCCCCATGCAGGAGCCTCCGGGCTACTAAGGAACTTGCCAAGGAGTAGGCTAATAACGCTTCAAGTTTTGAAACAAGGGTGATGCTGCCCAGCCTCTGAACAATAAGGGCACAGATCGTGGGAATATCCTAGGGCATCTCTCATACACAGCATTGGTAATGTACGCACGGGGGATGCTGAGATGGAATTCGGCACGCAGGAAATACCTTTCCACCTGAACATTTTTTTTAAAGTGGCATTTTAGGCGCTTGTCAGCAGCCAGGTCGTTCTTCTAGGGGTCAGTTCTAGGGCGTTCCTGGCCTCTGACGTGTCCTCCAGGTGAGAAAAAGAGAGAGCTGGCACAGTGAAACTTGGCTGCAACTTGGCATGATTTTTTTTAAAATATAGTTGATCTGTTTGTTTTTATCATATACATCCTGGTAATGGGAATTTCCATCCGACAAACTCATGGGGGTCCATTGGGAGCCTGATGCTGCTCCGTTTCATGCTGCGGAAGTTGATGACGGTATAGTCTGCCGTACGAGACGCCCGACCTGTCGTCGCCTTTGGCTGAATCACAGCCGGATTTTTTTTAAACGTTCTTGTATACGTACGCCCACCCTTACGGTCTCACTTTGAAATCTCAGGTCCCTTCCAATGAGAGGAGTCAAAGACTCGGTGACTAGACGTGACGCCCACGTACCGCACCCCCCAATCTTTATAGGTTCCGTCAAATCTTTTTGTGCAATTTGGCGGTCGAGATAATTTGGTGACGATATTTTTCAAGTATTGCATTCGTCAGAGTGCGAACTATTAAGTAGGCGCTAAGAATAGCGCCTTTTTTAAATTTATGCATACGATAAGGCCGGATTGCAAATCTGAAGGTCCGTCTCGGATCATTCGGAATTAAATGGAGGAATGCGTGATAAATGAGGTGTGATAATCAAGACGAGCTTTGATTGCCATGGATACACTTATTTTAGGGATGGGCAACAAATCTTATTTAGGATTTAATTTTAAATTGCGGCATCGCTCAAGAGCAACATATGAGTCACTTTGCTGTTATATAATTACGTGGACAGGAAGAAGGGCAGAAGTCCAGCAAGGTACGAGAAATGGTGAGGATGAAAAAATATCAATATGTTTGAGGACGAACTTTAGTTTATTTATCGAGTATTCTATAATTTTATGATGCCAAATACGCATTTTGATCATAATTTTATTACCTTAGGTCCTTGTTATTTTGGATCCGCTATTCTTCATATTACCTTATATAGTGCCAACGTGTAATGAGTGATCCTGCCGTCTGCTGATTAACGGCTCACGGATGGAATGACAATGGTTGTGTAGGGCACTGCTTGTTGTTATTGTACGTCACCATAGCATTATGTTGGTGCCAGGAAAGTGCAGGTGTGGTCACACTTCAGTTACTTATATCTAGGCCGCACCTGCCTGATGCTGCAACAAGAAAAGTCAAAACATATCCACGCGATGTATACATACTTGTTGTTTCAATAACCTCGTCTGTTTAAATGTATAAATGGGTCGAATTCCAAGTAATATTCCTTTGAAAGGCTACAACTATACAGTATATAGAGTCCAAGTCACCGTGACGGTCAAAAAATCTGGACAGGTTAGCTAACCCTCGTGACACACATATTTCGCGAAACAGGCATGTCGAGCATCCACATTGGCATTACGAATATATAGTGATGACCTTCAGATGTATCCTATACAGCTGACTAATTTTTCTGCATTTATTTTGTTCACCGAGACGTACTAAGCACTAAGCACTGGAGGGGCATCGGACCCTAGAAGTAAATATACAGCACGCCAAATGTTATAGAAAGCACCTGTACAGCGCAGAAGGCCACGTATATTCTTCATCATATTCACGAATAAGACTTGTTATTGTGACCTGCTGCATGCTCTGGTGACATGTGACGTTGTTGACAGTCAACCAGACAGGGTTGAGAACCCCCCAGTGCAGTCTATTGAAGCGATATTAATGAGACCGGCGGGTTCATGACCCTTAAAAAAACTACCAATATTTTATATCCCGGTACAGGGTGCACCTATAAAATATTGGGTGATTACAGCATCGCTCCCCTCCCAACACGAACCGTATAGACGCGCGCTAACTTCTGGACACCCAGTACCACACGCACCTTTTGTCACGACGCCAACATACCCAATTAAGCCGTAATTGAGTTACACCCGGCATGTATCCTTCCAACTCGGCGATTTCCACCCGACCAAACGCTGGCTGATAAGGGTCGTGTATTCCACCTGGCTTATCCACAATCTGGAGTTATCTGGACTTATCTGACCTTTTTCGTCCTTGAGGAGAAAAACGTAGGTCCTTTTCCTTTGCCCCTATAACATGACCCATTTTTTATGGGATCCTCAGTGTATACGTGTATACGCCAATAGCAACTAACGAGTGAACGTATACGGGGTCCTTGTAAACAAGTGTTGTCCTCCACCAGGTCATATGATTTCCCCCACTCCGCCAGCTCTCAATCACCAAAAAACTCACCAATTTCGTCGGCGTGACCCATAGAAGCCAGAGCGTGCAGTAGATCTGGCGAAATGAGGCTGGAAATCCCTCGAAGTCCTCCAGCAAAGCCCGGCATTTTTTTTTTTCAAGTCACGTCGACAACTCGACAACGCTTTCGTACGCCTGTTTTATTCCCACCAACAAGCTGGCAGCCACACGAACGCGACGTATAGACTCGCAATGTTGCTCGAACGAAGCTTGTTGCTTTGCGAGCCTATCCTATGACCACGCTGCTGAAGCCTATTGAAAGCTGCTTACAAAATGATATTGGTCCATTGATTTATACTGCGGATAATGACGCAAAATTTGGTTCCACGGAAAAGAGCTGTCGATTGTTTTCGCGATGGTAAACAATCAAGAGATATGGGGGGACGGGCAAGGATTATTTCAACAATCCATTATTTGCAATATCCTGGATCGATGGGACGTCACTGGAAGAAGTGTCGGAAATTAGGATAATTGCTGCGGGGATTTGTGATTGACAAGCAGGCGATGTCAAGCCGGAATCATCAATTAGGCATATACCGGCTTATAGGTCTGATGAAACTCTTACGCTGAGCTATAGATCCCCCAGCGCACACACAAAAAAAAGTTACAAACGAACACACGTCTAATTGGTATCAACATCTATAGGTATTCACATACCATAAGCTTTAGTATGTGACAGTGTGACATGATATTAAATTATTGATATGCGCCAAGTAAACAGGTGACTCATTTAAAAATAAAATAAAGCGTTCTTATAATCAGCACCAGCAGGAAATGAGCTGCTTGAATGACCAGGTCAATAGTTCTGTGCCCAGTGAATCAGAAGGAGAATTGATCCTTCAAACCGGACCTGGCCAATAGGATATTGGAACTAGTTGGATTAACCCCTTCGAAAAAAAAAACAATGAGCACGCCCTGCAATTTTTTTCGCGATTTGAAGCAGTTTGGACATTTTTAATATTTTTTTAAAATATTTTTTTAAATATTTTTTTTAATAATTGATACCCCATTATCAGCCCTTTAGGCTTTATTAGGGGGGGATTTCTCCCAATTTTTTTTTGTCTGGAACTCTTTCCATTTTTACTATACTTTTCATCGGAATTGAGGCAAGGATAGGTAAGGAAGGGAGCGGCTGTGGCCTATATTTACGGTAACGACCCCGGAATTATCCTGCGGTGACCATGGGAAACCACAGAAAACCATGATCAGGGTCGCCGGCCTCCGGGATTCGAACCCAGGACCTCCCGATTAGCAGTCGGACACCATACCACTACACCACTACTGCTTCGGTAGTTTGGACATTTTTACTTTGCATTACAATCTGTCATAATCTGGATAGGAATGCACGATTTCAATTTTTGACGTCGGCGGAGATGTTAGCGTGACTTGGTGATCAGAGTTGCGCCTCCGATGGCGTACAAAATTGCAGAGTTGATGTGACTTGCTTCGCTGACAACCATTGTTGGCACCCACGTTGGAAAAGACGTCAGTTGGACAGGAAACAAATCCAGCAAGGAAAAACATGACGTACGAGAGACATGGACTCGATTAAAAATGGACCTTTGTTGGCTAGAAGGAAGGATGGACTATTTGTGGGTTTTTAGTTAGAGGTGTGTAGATGTAGATGAGGGATGCAGGTGATGGGGGGATGGGGAGGATTATGGGAGGAAGGGCGGGTGTTGCACGCACTCTGTTTCCTATGCGCTATTTTTCTCTCGACCTCAGATCATTCATCTGGATAAGCTAGAAAAGCATGCACAAAGCCCGAATGCTGGACGATGACGCACGATGAAAATATATGGAGACCGGAAGAAAAAAATGCTGGGGTGTAAAAATAAAAATATGTCTAACAAACGTTTGAAATTGGACTTGGGTATCACAGTAGTAATACACTCAGCGCGATATGAATTTCTTGGAATGCGGCTTCCTTTTCTCAAAAACGGTGCAATTATGAGTCACATCCAACTTTTTTTTTCCGCCTTTGACATTGTCATCGCAACGAAATTGGTACTTCCTGACTTCCTCACTGTGATTATGGCACTGTGTTTGTCGCTAGAATGAGTTTGTGTTTTTCCGATGGCACTAATTCTTCGACCACTTTGCCTTATCATCAATTACCGGTATTGCAATTATGCCGAGCGACACTATGTTGCGGTGTTTTAAAAATAGCTTCTGACACGGCCTTGGAAATTTATTCCCATCACGTATAAGAATAAGTAAGGGGAAGACTAACGCGTTGTATAAGTTGATAATAATTCGCACCTCGAGCATAATAGGCCTGATAATATTTACACGGATAAAGGCTCAGCCTTATCACTGGGTAACTTAAATAAAATAAAATATATAAATAAACATATTTACACGGATCCAGCAGAATTACACCAATCAAGAAGTATTTATGTGACTGCTACGAGATGGCTTCAGAAAAAAATAATTTATTATGAATTTTTATTGAACCCGTATGACACTGGAGCTGGAACATTTGTCGTCTCAGCTCATGAACGTCTTCTTCTCCACTTGAAATAGCGTACAGTGCACTACTTGCACGTTTCTCCTGAAACAAGAATCAATAGTGCAATTACCGAAGTAATTGCTCCGTCAATGTTATTAAAATTTTACTTAGATTTACGAAACAGAGGCATCGACTGAATTTCGGACCAGACTTGCATCGTCGCAAAATATTTAATGGAATATTTTCTGATTTTGGAATTTTGATATTCAATCAATCAAATTTATTTCTCCCCCAGCATTTTTGATAAATTATCTGTATACTTTTGACAAAAGTTGAGACTCGAAAGGAGTGAGTGGTACATTTGAAATGAAAGATCCAAAAGCGCCTCCAAATTCATTAGAAAACGATTGTAAATAATTTACTTGAGCTGAATCGATTCTATGGGGGTCCCCTTCCAAGAGCACTTCAGGAATTCAATTTACTAGGGAATGATAATTTTTCTTATTACCCAGTAAAAAGGCGTAAAATTAACAGTGCGTATACGTTACACCTGTTCTCGGGACCTGCACTGAGAGGGTGGAACTTCTAATTCGGTGATTCCAGCAAACTCTTCTTCACGTCACAACCCACAGAAGGTTTATACCTTGACGTCCTTGACAGTGATGCCCACAGAAAAATACCCGGGCTAAATTTACCTAATTTCAAACGTACCGTACTCTGCATAAAAAAACAATGCAAATATTGTAAATATAGCAAAGTGTCTGAACCTGAACTCGAGAAAGTTTCTGTTGAACTAGAAACACGCTTTTGCTCAACCTCGCGCAATATCCTTGTCATTGCCTCTTTCTCTCGGTGCCATTGGCCATCTTATATGGAAGTTCTTCGAGTTTTCCTTGTTGGACAGTTTTGTCGCGTGCCGCGAGCGAACGCCCTTCCTTACAAAATGATGATGCAAGCGATACGAAAATGGGTCAATGTCAGATCGGAAAGACCACATGATGAATGGGACCGGAGTTCCCGGTGAATTCGGAAGGTGCGTAATCAGACCCGATTTTAATGAATGGGTACAGCAACTATAAATCGATTGGCTTGGCCTTTGGATAATCGTGAATGGCATAACCAGCGGATTTTTGTTATCCAAGGTTCGGGTTCATATACATACAGTTGAGTGTTTGTTACAAGTAGAAAGGGGAGGGATTACTTTCTCCAGTGCAACTACTTGACATGTATGACGCGTGTTAAGTAGGGGGCTTCCCCTGCCAGAATTTTTCCGCCAGCTGGTATAAGGCAGGATGCGGCCCACAAAACTACAAGCTTGTGGGTAAATAGGAGAAAGAGATATAGGGAGGTGTGTATTGACGTCAATTGGGCCCGGACTCTCTCATACGCGAGGAAAAAGGCCCCTCCCTTATAAACATGACTTTTCCTGCACGCCCTTTTCCCGATTTTATGCTCGGATTTTTCAAGAGTGTGTCTCAATCCAAACAATGTCCTGGTTTCGTCTCATATTCACATGACGTTTTGTTTACTATACGAGTGTGTCATGAAACGGAAGCTATTGATGCGTCCCATATTTGATGGACTGGTGAATGGATAAAGTTTGTACCCCCCCTAATAAGCGATTTATTTTTGAGGATTTCGTGCTTTGGACATGTTGTATCGCACACGATAATTAATTGTCACGCCAGCAACATCCTGGTGGCTGGGCGATATCGCAAAGAGAAACTTTTTGCTTTTACCAGCCACTGAGCCTTCCCAACAGGTTGCTGTGGTGCAACATACATTCTCTAGGTCATGACCAATATTTTAATTAAAAGGGAAGGATGAGGGTTGAGTCAGCGACCGGGATGCAAAAGTCGCAATGCTGGAGAGTTGTTGCTTCTTATATTACGCAAAGAAAATCAAATCTTGCTGGAGGTTCAGGTGGTACACATACCTGGCGTGCCAAACATAGTTGCCGAATTGTGGGGGGTTAATAAGCCTGTTTTCTATACGTGCGTCATCCGGCTTCATTTCACTTGTAGGTTGACAATCTTTGGGTGACATAATGGCAAAGTTGACCTGTTTGTTGTACTGCTGCTGGGGGCCGGAAATGTTGAGAAATGTGCAATTTCATACTGGACATTCTCCACCAAAGATCCCCCATTGGGATTTCCCATCCCACCTGGCTTCTTAGGGCCATTGTAACCATGAATGCCATCGGTCTTTGAAAAACCGTCTCATCTAGTGTGTGTTTGTTTCTACCGCCGTGTGATTACATCCCTGTGGCGGTTCGTCCTTTGGGCAGCAGCCGCAGCCCTACTCAAGGACGGAGAAGGAATTTCCGCTTGTTCGGCTACCTGGGAGGGCCACCCCACCGAAAAAGGTCTTCTTCAAGTCGAAGGGGTTGGGCCGACAGTTTTTGGCGGGAAACGCATGGGTGGTATAGGCGGGGGAGGAGGACGGCCCAGGTACAGGGTGTTTAACAAGCGCGAAACATTTAAAAGAAATTATTCGTCCCTAGCAATGTATACTAATTCCGCAGACTGAAATTGGCCAGGTCAGTGTAACACGAATTAGAGTCAATCGACTGTCCGAACTAACTACTTGCTGGGGTCGACAATCGGTTGCGTTTGAACATGGCTAGTGCACCACCCGGTGGAAAGGAAAAAGAGCCGACCAAAATTGAGCCTCCTGGTTATTGCGTCACAGGCAAAAAGACCGCCTGTAGATAAAAGGAAACCGGGCTTCGTTTCGGAGAGTTTCCGACTCAAATTTCCCCCTATAGCTTGGGGTCGCCGACATTTTTTTTTTCTTCTCTCTCATTCTTTCCATGTATTGAATTGCGCGTGTTTCAACAGGAGGGAAATTATGAGAATAAAAAGGTGCTGTCG
Organism: Catajapyx aquilonaris; assembly: GCA_000934665.2. Taxonomy (NCBI): domain Eukaryota; kingdom Metazoa; phylum Arthropoda; class Diplura; order Dicellurata; family Japygidae; genus Catajapyx; species Catajapyx aquilonaris. The sequence continues at coordinate 15,251 of JYFJ02004691.1, read as the reverse complement.
TATATACTATATAAAATGTTAAGAACAAAAAAGTTGATGGCTGAGTCAGCAGTGACACTTTACAGTCGACCAGAGTTGCACCACCACCGTTACATCAGATATTGAAGAAGGAGCGTCAAATCGGAGGTATGTCAGTGACACCTGGTTAGAGACACCTGGTACATAGAACCGGTTTTTAAAAGTAACGTACACGCGCCAACTGCATGGACCAGTCTGACGTAATATTATGTAATAATTTAAGCGCGCTACAACATTACAGTTAGAACTTGTACGCAATGAGTGCTGATGTTATCGCTCTGTTTGGAATGTTGTCTGAAGCAAAAACGTCAACTTGAACTTGCGATAATCTTTGTGTGTTATTTGTCAGTCATCGCTACGAGAATATCTATTATCTGTCGGATGCACCACGTTAAAATAAAAATCATCTCCCGGAAATACTTCCTTATCTTGGGGGGTTATAGTGGTGGTATAACATTGCAGCAATTATCGCACCGTGTACATACACGATTTCCGTTTTGTTTTTTTTCATACCCGTACGTATATCGACAAATAGTTCCCGATTGGCATAGTCATGCTTTCCGGAATGTTAATTTATGACCGGTTCATTCCCTTATCGGCTTGGGGAAATCACCTGCATCTAAAATAAATTTTTTCGAGTGACGTACTGTACAACGATGGGCCGTCTGCATAATAAGGAAACAACAACAATAACAAAAAAAATCTGATCTCTTCCTCCTAGAGTTCACGAGAAAAGAAGGTAACGCACCAAAGATTCACACAGGTTTATACATATACACACCCAACCAATTCCATTTACTCTGATTAGTCCGAAACGGAAACGTCGCGACGGAAATCCCGTAACATTTACGCACATGCCGCATATTTTAAACAACTTGGCAACCCTGTTTTTCTAAACACCGGGTAGTGTTAATAAAAAAAAAAAGGCCGACAAAAAAAAAACAGCGTATGACGTCACTCAGTAGTACATTACACGGAACAGACTTTGTGAATGAACTGGCTGACGTCACCATTCCCCGCCCTCCGATAGTGACGACACGTTGAATCCTGACCAATAGTAGGTTAGGGCCTACTCGTATTGGGGCGCCGGAAGCGTCGTGAGGCGTCGAAATACCACGTGGTTCGGACCGGCGGGAAAAAAGAAGAGGATCCAGTCCGAGGGGAGGTGACTTTTTTTCTTTTCCTTTTTGCTAAAGGGGGGGAAAGGGGGAGGGTTATAGTTGAAGGGGGGGAGACCAGACATGTAAGGGGGATATATAGGACCTGGTAGGTCTCAGAGAGAGTCAGACAGTCATCAGAGAGTGGTGGACACAGGTGTGAACAAAACCCCCCCCCACCCTCTCCCATTTTTTTATACACGTTATAAACCACTGCCAAAAAGTGAATATTTTGTGAGTGAGTGTGGGACACATGTGCGATATGGGCGAGTCGAGACTTACATACGACGATATGAGTGTCGTACCGGTGGTGCCTGCACTTAGGTTCAGGCAAAGGAGACGGCTCATTCCTACAATTTCATACGCACAGTTATTTAAAGGTGAGTCCAGTGATTTTATTTTTATTTAACGAGGCTTATGCCGAACGATTCGTGATACACTGTTTTTTTTTTTAAATATATGCGGTGCTTTTGCTATTACTCATCAGTGAATATGACGGGACGGGTTTGAACATGATGGTTGCTCTGGAAGTTGATGGGAAACTGATGGTGTAAAAGCAAAGTAACGTGTATCCTGTGAGAGGAAAGGGAAGGGAGGCTCTATGCAGGTGTATTTTATATAAATTGTGTATGCGTGATCCATGCCACGCCAAATGTTAGAAAAATCCCTGCGACATCATCACCTTTTCCAACATGTATCCATGGGGACATTATAAGTGGGTCATCGGACGGCTAAGACCGGCCCTGAACTTGCGCAGGATTCAATCGCATATCGCCAAATGCCATTGCTTGTTTATCATCGATATTGGGGAGCTTCCTTCCGGCGTTTTTTTTATGAGGGTGTCAAAAAAAATGTGACAATGCTCGAACCTGTTTCATACGTGACATATCACGCAAACATTCATGGGTTCGCGGACAAAAAAAGGTGGAAATAACATAAATCCGGGAACGGTTTTGCTTGGTGGGGGGATTTTCGCACCTGGCCTTATGATAAACTCCTTTGCACCGGACCTGGCCAGGGTTTTGGGTTTTTCCAAACCGACTTTCTATTGTAAATGCGGCCGAGGCCATGTTTTTTTTATATGCCTATTTAATTCGGAGAGTAACTTTAAATGTTTTTTTTCTTGATAGGTCTACGAAGGTACGTGGCCATCAGCATCCTCACCCTCAGCGTGTTCCGATTACCTCATCCGTGTTGGTCAGCGCCAATGGACCGTACAGACACTTCGTCACCTCCGAGGAGAGGAGGCAAGCCGCTATGGGTCAACCCGTGCGGAATCGACTCCGGGGCCGCCCTGGAGGTCAACACAGAAGACGGCCTGCCGATGCTGGACGACACAGAGCTCATCCGGCAGGTGGTCCAGCAAGCCAAAAATGCCCTTTACCACGCCCAGAGGTTCAGGGACGAGTATGTAAGTATCAGGAACTATTCGGCTCGGTTCCTAATTAACCTGTGTCCAATCAAGCCCGAGGGGGAAAGGGTTTTCTTAAAAAAATGATGGTCAACCGTGGGTTTATGGCTTAGTGCTTTACGGCCCGAGAAAAAGGGTTGGGTGCCTCAAAAAGAAGACAGAAAACTGAAATTGGCGGCTTGCAAAGGCGGAACCTTGCGTGCTTCTTTGGCTACAGGGTGAGGCAGCCCTCCAGGGGGTTTATGACGATGGGTTTTGAAACAAGTGGCCCCCGGCGGATCCGGGCAGCTTGTCATCTCTTAGGACCTTTCAAAAAAAAAATATTTGGTGTGCCTTTCACCCTGTTTATGTCAACCAATATTTTGGCACATCGGGTGTGCATGGCAGCAGATGGATACCGAGCGGTCCTGCCTTGTGATTCTTGTGGCGTGACTGTCCGACGACAGCCGAAGGGCGTCTTTTGCAGACCTGCCAGAGAGGTCGGAGGGCAGGCAAAGGCAGGCAATCAGCAGGTGTGTGTTTGTTGTTAGTCAGCATTCAGGTAGCCTCCGGGATGGGTAAGGGGGGTGGAGTTATGGTAGAGAGAGAGAGAGAGAGAGAGAGAGAGAAAAAAACGAAGGCAGCAGGTGGGGGTGGATGTTTGGTGACTCAACTTTTGATGCCACCCGACACCACTTTTTTGAGGGCCTTGGCGCCCCCGTGTGCATCGGGGCGGAATCACCATTTTTTTTTCGTCATCATCATCATCCAAGCAATGCTCCAAAAAATCATTCTTCCTTCAGTAGCCTGAAAGTTCCGTACCGTGTACTTGACGTCAGTGACAAGCCAAGGTCGGGGCGTCGCTTTTATCTGTTTAATAATAATCTAAATGATAGAACATAAATACATACATACCTAGAGAGAGAGGTAGGGGAATACCCCCCCGGCTCTTGAGTCACCTGTGCGTGGGTGGGTGGGGTCGAACTCCGGCCTTCAGGGTCTCGCGTTTTGTTTGTTGCACTATAGTCGGGCTGTCTCTATCTGAGTCAAACAGGGAAGATGTGGGCTTTTCCCATGGCGGGGCATTATTTGGAGATTGGCACGGGGCGGGGGCGGAAAAGAGTGAGGACATTTGGGAGGGGAGGGGGGGAATTCTTGGAGATCCGTATTGTGTGTTATTCAATTCGACGCGCACGTTGCTGCTGGGAAGCCGACGCATGCGTAGCGAATACGTTCATCGTGCAATACTGGGTTCGGCCAACTATCGAAATCAATTTTCCTTTTTTTTATAGTTATGTAATGGTCGCTAGCAACCGTTTGGCGAACTTGACCGGTAGTGGCACGATAGAAGGGTTATACGTAGTAAAGCAGCTTAGATTTCCGGAAGCGATATTTTGCAGGGTCATGGCCACTGAATATGAGGAGGGGAAAAGCCAGTTACTCGAGGTCCTAAATAAGTAAAAATGCGCGTAAATAATAACTCCAGCAGCACCTCGCGTAAATGTGGCTTACATGCGGGAGGTTGTTATGTCATTTTTGCTTGTATGGACATATCCTGAATGCGCACAGCACATTAAGATGCGGTTGTAAATTTAGTGGTCTTCCGGCAGAACAAAATAACACTGCATATGGCAGGCGGTTTCGGCAAAATTAAGGGTTTAGCAACCAGCTGGGGGGGCGAATTTTGCTGCAGTGTCTTTGCACGGAAGGGTCGATTTTTAAATTGGCATTTATTGTCTCATGTATTAAAACGCTGCAGTGTGTCCTTCGACTGCCAAAAACAAGCTAGACTGGTTTTAAAACTGGCAACTTTTTGAAACCACAAAAGGGTAGATGCTGCACCTGTTGATGCACAAATGGCCTGAGGTCGTTTTGTTGCATCCCGAGCATGCTGAGACACGCTGGCGTCCCCACTTAAAAGACCCCGATCTTAAGAATATATCTCGGACGGATTCCATCACCTGCTTGCAAACCCGAAAATGTGACAAAACCCTTTTTCCAGCTGGAAGGTCAGTTGGGGAGACAAATTCCTTCTCGACCCAAAATGTGTAAAATTGGATTTAAAAACCTGTTGTCGGCCCAGTGGACATTTTTGGGGGGTGTTCTTGGTGCGAGGACATACTCTAATATGAGGACGTGATATCCGGCTCTTTTGTCCAGTCCGGGGGTGGGGTCCAGTGCCCTCAGCACGCAAATAAAGAGTATGTTATGGGGAGAGACTTTGCATTTATGGGAGCTTTTTTTTTTACCACATATCTATATAGGAAATGTATGCCACACACATTAATCACTTTTTTTGTTTTATTCTCCTTTGACAGGTGCAGAAAACGTTCAAAGTTGGGTTCGAGCAGCACAACAAGGACTGGGTCGGGACTCGGTACGACTGGTTGCCGAGTCGCGAGGAGATTCCCAAGGATTTGGGAGAGCAGCTGAAGCCTGAGCAGCTCCAAGGTCTACAGGTCAGTAGATGTGTCGGGTGTGTGCGCTAAATTATTGTTGCTTTTTTTTTTTGGATGGGTCTACCAATCTTAAGAGATGATGAGTCAGTAGGCAGCACCCCTTGACCTAACCTCATCTATATAGTCATGCACGAACACTTGTGCTTCCTACCAGTTTTGGGCAGGTGGCAAATTTGCTTAATATTGTACATGCAATACTAGCATAAATAAATAAAAATGAATCTGTGTCACAATTGCTGTAAATAAGACACCAGACAAAAAAAAATATCTAAATTTTGGGCATTTAGACTTTTAAAAAATCCAATTTTCGGACTTTTCCAAGTTTCAGGACTCTCAGTAGTCCGGAAGTGGGTTAGGTAGCCGTGACATATACATAAACACCAACAAATTTTGTCCTGTATATATGTAAAGATGAATTGGTGCACAAGCATTAACTGCGCCAAAGTTAGTTTCGAGCCCGAAATGAAAAAGTTTGTTGGGTGTTATCAATCCGGAACCTCTCAAACCGCAAGAGCTGATGACATTTTGTCATGTGTCACAATTATTTTACGACTCCGGCTTGGGAATGCTATGATATCACTCACATTGCCACCAACCCTTGTTGGAAAAAAAAACATATGTTAAGCGCATGTTTCACTTCGATAAGTCAAGATCGACGGACGCCCTTGGCGCCCGTTTTTGCAGAGGGTCTCGCGGTCAAATAAGGTTGAGTCACGGGAGCCATGTCAGACGGCCAAGTGGTGGTTTCATTGGGGGAATTCCAGGAACTAATGTGTGCAGGGAGAGGAAGGGATGGAGGGGTGGGTGGGGGGGAACAAAGGAAGGAAGGGGCATGCCATGCCAATATCATGTGTAGTACTGTATGGGCATATAAGTGTCAATAATAATAATAATAATAATGCTAAATATGTATCCTCTTCTCTTGACAGCTGGTAGCGAGCCTACAGCACACGTACCAGGCCTTGCAGAAGTTTGCAGTTGGGCTGGAGCAGGTCGTAATGGACCAGGGTGTCTACGATGGTGACTTTGTCACCTATTTTGACGAAGCAGAGTACAAGCTCAAAGCGGTATGCATCACTTCCTGGATCATCTGGGGGGAAAGAGATTCATAAAAATGGTGCTGTTTCTCCTTAGAGAAAATCGACCGTTACATGATTGTCATATCGGCGAATTCATTGGCGTGTTCTCAACCACAATATTTTGCTGGCAATAATTTTTTCCAAAGTAATTATGAATGTCACGCAAATCAGTGACGGTTGGAATTTTCTCTAAATAATTTGAAGCGGTTATTCCTCATGAAATATCACCCAATGCCTTTTGCGTGCTCATGCAGCTGATATTTGATTAAAATGTATTTAAACGGACTGAAAAAATGAAAGGATTGGGGTATATTTCATGTGTATAGGAAAACTGTTCAACAACCAGCTTGAATTAATTGAGAGCTAAGGTGGCGAGTGTTACAATGTTTCTTTGTCTTTTTGCAGGTATTATGTGAGCTTCAGGTGGCCATGATGGAGAAGAATGTGGCGCCTCTGCCCGACGTCGGGCGTCATATAATGGAGCAGAAGGCTCGAGACATCGACGACGAGTCGCTGCGCAACTTGAGGGACTGGTTCATCTTCAGAGACTACATGAATGGTCTCGAGTACACAATTCAGGTGTTCGATTACCTGCAGATCCAGGTACAGCCTGATGCTGAAGGCGTCAAATCCTGAGGATCGAAACCCAGTACTTCGAAGAGCTTATTATACAACACGGACGAAGAAGAAGTTTAAGGAGAAGAAGACATAAGCAGAAGCAGCTCCTCCTGTATTAGAGACCAGCAGTTACTAAGCCATCCATCATTGCATAGCGAGAATATTAATTCATCTCATCATTCACTTCACATTTGTTATTTATCTTTATTTATTATTGTCATTCGATGTGGTTCGCATTTGTTTCGGCGCTGGACACCGAGGGGACGGTGTGCCTTTATTCCTCGTAGCCATTTTTCTCTGTGTCAGACACCCGTTCTTAGATTTAATTATTTGTACAGTAATTAAGTAGACTTTCCCCCCACGAGTGCGAGCGTCGAACTGAAGAAACCCCATTATATTTAATTAACTTATTACTATTTTCCTCCCAGTGTGAGTGGCTGTGACGTCGTTAGTCGGCGCAATTCTGTAAACTGTTACTATTTATTGCGGCGCCCTTCCCTTTTCCTATACATCCGATTCTTGTCCCTATAGTACTCCCGTACAAATATGATCTTATACCTCGTAGATATGACCAAAAAATATGAGAGATAGAGAGAGAAAAAAAACACGTCCCTTTTCCTTCCTGAATATTCCCAACCTGCGCTGCCTAGACTGTTATTTTATGTTGCTATGTGCTGCTTTTTTTCGGGTGCTGCCCATCCTGGTGGCCGAATAAAAGAGCCAAAGAATCCGCATCAGTGCACAAGTGTCATTATTTTTATTATGTTTCCTTTTTGATGCATGCTGGCTGGTTGGGATGGTTGGTCTGTGTTACAGAGAGACCTCACAACATCCTCCCACAGCAGCAGCCGTAAATAAATAAGCGTGGTTGAAATCATCGCTTAGGGACTCGCGGGAATTAAGAGTCATCCCAATTCCGCAGTGACCTCAAACAGACCGCAGCAGGATACCCCCGCACTCTTTTACTTTTCTCCTCCTCCAGACCCTTACCCATTAATTAACAGGGAGATACGTACTCACTTGCTGCCCTTTGAATGACACCAACAGCCGGACACGATGGCTCTCTTTGTATGGAGCGTAATGATGTGTATGACGTGTAAGGAGATTCTTGAGGTCTGCCACCACAATGTTGACTTACTGCCAGAGGATGCTGCTGCAGGACGCTTCTTTTACTATAGTGTTTGCAGAGGGCATCATCATATGAAGGTGTACATCTTGTTGCAACGAAGACACTGTAAAGGTTAAAAATGTAAGGCAAAGCGCCTCCTTTCTCCCCAGTAATATTTTTCTTTGAGCTTAAATATGGATCGGAAAAAAACCTCCATCATCGGCGATAAAATTGCAAGGATGTCGATGGGGTTGCATGATCATAAGGACAGTTTGTGCAGAGGTGGTGCAGAGTCGATTGACCCTCAGGATATTTCTCTGCAAGTGCTTGCTATTAGTCTACCTCCGCAATGGATCCAGAAATATCAGAATCGATTGGAGATATTTTTCTTAGGTACTTCTATAGATCCCTAGAGACATGGTGTAGGTGTAATTTTCTCGACAAGGTCATTATTGCTCATCTATAGCTGAGCAATAATGACCTTGTCGAGAAAATTACACCTATACACCATGTACAGCAGAGATACAGCAGAGATACGATGGCACAAGCTGTACAGAAACTATACTGTATATATTGACAGGCGACCGTGTCGCAGTATCTTTCAGAGTCATACACATTCGCCAGTAAATGTAACTACTGTATATATTAATACAAACTATAGTTGAGTTTTCATAAGCTAGTTGGACAAGTGGGGGACACTTTACATCAATAAAAGAATGCAAAGGTCATTATTTTGTCAGATATACCGAAAATGTTGGTGTAATGTCGTGGTACAGTACCATTCGCACTTATGTAAGCAATACCTAGATTTTGTAATATACTTAAGAGAAGATGTGGGTATAGCATAATATTTTCACACGAGGATAAAAAGAGCTCACATCGACTGTCACTGATTTGCATACCGGAAGGTTTGATATTAAGCAACTCCCATATACATTCTTGCATATATCTTAAGCGGATATGTCGACTGGCCCTGATTATTTCCTGATGTAGTAATGCGGCACCGCAGAATAATGGTGAAACAGGGATAACCGCAAAAGAGTATAATCACAATGTAATTTTTTTAAAATTGCAAACTATTGCGTCACGATTGTCGAGTCTTGTATACGTGGGTTGGGACATTATTTTATTAGAAAATCGTATGAAATTCACAGTGATAAGTCCTCATCCTCTTTTATAGGTCTATATACCCGAGTTACATTTGCTGTGATGAGAAGATAGATCTTTCTGTCCTCCCCGCCGTCATATATAAGTTCTTCCATGTTCAGAAATAGGTCAATTACGAAGATAAGTCAGGCGAAAACGGTCGGTGTTCCAGTAATTACTGCTTCCTATATTTCGAACATAAAAAATAAACGCAATCAGGGCGTCTGTTCCAAACACACGTAATTGTTCAACCCCATTTGGAGAGAGCTATATATATAGCCTAAGAATGTAGCTATCTCTTTATAAGAGAAAGCTCGAAATCAATATAGTCCTATATACGATTAGACAGAACCTTCATAGTATTGTCCTATAGGTATAACCTGTAGAATAGTTCCTATTTAGGTCTCTATTAAAATAAAATACCCTGATATCGCTTAACAGCTTAAGCTTAAGTGTTTCTTTATATTACGTGTAAGGTGCAGTATCGTACTGTACTTATTAATGTTATTTCACAGCACTATATTAAAAGCATTTACTGTGTTTTACGAATGAGATCATTACATGTAATGATATCGTTAATAAAAAGTCAGAGATATTGTTGTAGTAAGATTTTACACCTGATGATTACATAACAACATACGGCTCATGCTATGCTACAATATATTTGTATCATAAAAATGGGATGAGATACACTACATATTATCAGATCTCATTATTTTATATCCGTAACAACTGCGTTACAAGTGTACTGATAATATTGATAAGTCATCAAATAAACACTACGTAACTCCAGCAGGACGTCAGACCGCAATCTCTCTGCTCTTCAGCTAAAAATAACTTTCCTTCCTTGTATTGCTTTGTAATTCTACAAATCACGCATGAAATGTACGTCAATTAGAGATAAACATTGCATCAACCGGAGACTGAGCACAGCTCGGACATTAATCATTATAGAACTACTTGAAAATTTTATTAGAATATGCATCGTTTTATTTATTTTATATGTTTTAATACCCCGTGCTATGTGCCAGTTTTGAGGGAAACACACCATACATCAAATGTATAAATGTATTATAAATGGACAAAACACAACCGCCTAAAAACGTTTTGGAAGTTGCTTTAGAACTAAATTAATAATTCATTATATGGATTTGTAATGAGTCACCAGTTTTGTGTGATGTGAGTAAACAAAACATACCAAGACAATGCAGCATCGCCTTTGAAGGAAGCAATTTGGCTGTGGAAATGGCGAATTTTAATGGCAAAAAAAATTGCAAGCAAGAGGCAGAGACGCGGGAATAACCTCTGGTATAGGGTCATGAACTCAATGTTCTTGATGCAATGATTCATTACCGGATTGCATCCAAGTCAGTGTCTCAGATCCGGGAAAGAGTTCTTATTTAAGTACCGGTATGATTTGAGTACATTACAGATGATGACACATCTGCATGTTCAATGTACTGTACCGTAGTTGACAGTAGCACTCCAGGAGTCTGGATTAAAATAAAGGCCGCTGTTCTAAAAGTAACACATTCATTGCGATAACAAGTTCAGTAATAGATACACGGAGAAAACATGTCGGCATGCGATTATGTATTGTCGTCTATATGATAAGCTCAAGTACAACCCTTGAGAATATCAGTATGCAAGGATAATGAATATGGGAGTGGCACCTATATCATCGGAAGAAATCCAAAATCACATCCGCTATTCACAACGTTCGTTGTATTTTTATCCTCGTTACAAAAAAAAGTGACCTCTAATATATCTACAAGGAAGTTAGTTGTGTGACACACTCAGAAGGAGGTGTCGAAGTGCACATTCGATTATCGACAGTGGCTATATTTGAAAGACATGTTTAAAATTATATATCATTAAATGAAAAAGTCGATTGAGTCATTCCAAGTTGTGAGGAGCGGTAATGGTGCTGATGTTTTACAACATGAATTCCTGCCGATTTTTTTTGGCATTTATCATATAATTATGTTATTACAAGGTTTATAAGGAATAGTTGCACCTTAGCAATCTATGTGTCACTGTGTATACAGTATTTTTTCAAAAAAATCAATTTCCCCCTTTTTGCAACAAAGTATGATTCATCCTGGGGTAATTTTACCAATTGCAAAAAATTCCGCAAATATTAAGAATTCCGAAGCGGAAGTCGCAGGAGCTGAAACGGACATGTGAGTGAGATAAAGCGAGACGGGGTGAATCTAAGGGGATAGTGAATGACATAGTTCCGCAGTGACAGAGTGATGCACCTTCCTTTTCTCCCCTCCCCTCACCCTCTAGCAATCCTTTTCCTCCCCCACCTCTTCCCCAATCTGCCCCCAATCGGACGCGATTATTTGGCAAGGAAAAATAAAGAGCGACCGGTAGTTGAAGCAGGGGGGGAAGAACATGTACTTCCTGTTACACCTCCGGGATCCCCGATCACTTATCCAACAAGGGATAAAATATATAAACTCGCAAGTGACCACTGGACATCATTCGCGTTTCATTCTTGTGTCTGTGACCATCTGTATTCAGGGACAACACATCAACATGACAGGTATGTTAGACCTACGCATTTTTTGGCTATAGCACTATTGTTGGCCATAAGATATATTGCAATGCTATTAAACCTTTTCAGCCACGTTCATATTCTGGCTCACATTGTTGGCAGTATTCAGCAATATTGCAGTAGGACATAAGGAGACATGTGCAATGTTCCACGAAGCAAGTGAGCACCTATCACGCTTATGCCCCAGCCTCCAAATACTAGTTAATGAGTCGGGCTGCTCATTATCCCAGTTCCAGTTGCTGACCCTGCCACATTCGTTAGGAAAGGACATCATCAGAGGAACGGTAAGAATCAGCTTGCAATAATTATTTATTGTGTGTGTGTGTGGTACATTTTCATGATGAACATTTTTTTTCAAATTCTAGCAATTACAAGGAGTCCAAGACGCTGCTGAAAAACTGGAGTGGTATTCGACCATATCAGACCTTCTTCCTAGTGCAGACAAGTGGGGAACAACAGGAGACATAAACAAGTCCATCCACATGGTAGTAAGCACCAAAAAGTGCTTGCAGAGACACAATCCACGTCGTCACCAGCACCACAGCAGCAGTCGCCACAAAGCAGACAACAATGGTTGCGACAGAAGCGCGCTGGCCCTCGGGGTTGTCTTGAAGGACATCATCTCCCACCTCATGCATCTCAGGCTCCTCTTTTGGGACAGACGACTCATCCCTGATTGTCCTCCTAATGTCACGTTCTGCCAACCGGAGGAATGCAGCTGGATGTTCCATCAGGCGGCTCACGACGCATAGATCAAACAGCAAGAACTGAGTATACTCGGAATGATAATGCATTGAGTTTGTCCGCTTTTGAGCTGTCAACTCAACTGATACACGGATTTGAAAGCGTTATAGATGTATAGATGACCCTATTTATATGCAGAAATAAACTATAGAGCATACCACTCTCTTTTTCTATGCAATTTACCCTGCAATGATTTTTTTTATCCAACCAGGGAACAGTGAGCAACAATGCAACTACCATTTTATATAGACACGAATTTTTAAAGTACAAAAGTTCATGGATTGTTCACCCCCATGAACCATTTGAATCTCAGTAATTCTTCCGTGCAGTTGAGTGAGCCAAACAAGCCGTTGAGTGTCTTTATACAACAGTATGATAAGTGTACAGTACCCACGAGCCAGGTCGTAAGAGCCTCAATATATCCTCACTCTTCACATTCACACATCACATCACAGCATCCACCCACTCATCGGCCCCCTTCCTGGCCCTTCTCCAGGTGCTTCCAACCCACTAAGAACGCCAGTTCCAATTTTAGTCTCAGACCAAGAGAGAAAGAGGGATAGTGTGTACTGTACAGATGAAGAGCAAAAGGTGGAGACGGCTGGACTGCACCTACATAAACACATCTAAAAGTCTAGAATTTTTTTGTTTGGAACGGAGGTTTTAGAAGTGCCTGAGAAGAATGTTGGCCGGAAGCGGAACCAGCAGTCACAGTGGCTCTGGAGGAGGAGGAGGAATGGGAAAGAAGCATCGGAGGAGAGCCATGTCCAGATCAGGTAATTATTATCACTTCTTATGAGGGGTGCTATAGTACAGTACGCACTCTCACTTTCTCACAAAAATGAAATCGGGGCCAAACATTTATTGTGTTTTTATGTTTAAGCCAGCTTATCATTCGTACAATATACGCAATAGCAAATTCGCATCTTTTTGTCGGTCCATTTCATTGATCACATTCAGGCAAATTGGCGCCGAATGTCAATCAATCCTTGAACTTGACAAACAAACGAGGTGTATAATATCTACATGCGTCATAATGCATGGGAGTGTCGTACAAAGTCTTTCAAGTATATCTAATCAGCGTTTGTTGCCACCTGGAAGGTCACCTCTCTGAAACTAAATTGTGTGCAAAAAATTGGCAATAGTGTCCTCGTAAGAGGTAAGAGAACTTCACCAGAAATTGTGTCAATGACATTGTCGGTATCCGGTCAGAGTCGCCTGGTTCAGTCCGAAGAGTGTCGGTTCTTTCCGTCGAGCGCCGTTGTAGCCAAGCAGCCAGCGTCGAGGCGACGCCGGCGACGCCAGCGACGCCACCCAAGAATTGCGTCCGCAGAATCTTGGACAGAGGTTAGTGATCCTGCGTAGCTCAACCCTTGTTTTTCTTTCCCCTAGTGCCAATTAAAAGCAATTCTGGAGGGAATTTGAAACGTTGCAATTAAACCAAGTCCACCCGACATTTTGAGCAATGAATAGCCACTAAATTGGCCACATCGGCTACTAGGAAGAGCCAAAAAAAAGGGACTACAATTTAGATGCAAATAAGATGCACACTGTACAGTCCGAGCGTGTTCAGTATAAATAGATCCTTGTTGAATGCAGTACATGTTAGCATGGGCTATTTCGGGGGTGTACTGTATAATGTGTTAAATGGTTCTCTGCCGTAAAATTACACGAGTGGTTGCTCTAATTTAATGATGGTCGTTAGCACAGGTATAGGTTGCCATAAAAGAGCAGTTTTATATTTGAAAATCATGTAGGCGTGGGGAAAAATTGGTGCAATGATGCACCGCTGTACAAGTTCAGCAGTAAACAAGTTGTAATAAACAATCAGGCACATAATTAGTGCGCATGCAAAAGAAATTCACACAATTTTGTCGGTGTTGAGTAATTTACACCACCACTTAGCATTATTTATGATTTACCACCTGGTGAAGTCCATTTAGTCTTAAAGATTCATAATGAGCCAGCAAGCCAGGATTTTCTGTTATCATCACGCGGGTATGTAAACAAGTGAAAGGTCAACCACTGCATTGAATCTTCTCATAACTTATTTGGCTTCCATTTGTATGCCGACAATATTAACTCTCTCCCTTAATTGTTGCTTGTGTCTTAACTTCGTGGGTGGAAATAACAATACATAAATGGGGCCCTCCTTCATTAGAATGTGGACTTGGGCAAGTGCACCATGATGTTGTGTAATACACAGTAGTTATCAAGCAATACATATTCATGAGTATAAAAGCTGCAAAGGCAGAGTAACACAATAATTAATTATGAGCTAGAGACTTTTTTTTCCTGCCGAGATGAACTACTGTCCTACACTTCAAGCGGAATTATTAGTATATCCTGTTGCAGTATAATTATACAGTATGTAGTATCAAAATTGTTGTCATCAGTACCTCAACCAGGTGCATTAAGAGGTTGTGTACACAATATTGTCCTGCGTAGGAGCAATTAATCGATGACCTATATTCTGCAATATTAATGTACAGTATGTCAGTCGAGAACAAATGTTATTAAGCAGGTAATTCAGGTAAAGAGTACTCCTGCAACAAATCAAATTATTTTTTTAAAGCACGCTATTAAAATAAAGGGGCGTGACTGTCGCACTGGTTGTTCCCATTTAAATTATCATGCAAAATTATAATTTATTCTGTCCCCGCGAGCCATATTTTTGTTGCCTACCGGTACTTTACGACACATAAACCATATTGCTGCATACTGCGTAGTATATTTCCCAGGTCACGGTTTGTTCCCTCTAGCGCAGGTGTCAATAATAAATGGTTATTTTTTGCATTAGTAGACCACTGTATAGTGTAATTATTGCTTATGTTATGTAACCTGCAGTCTTGCTAAATTTACCTGCATCAATTATAGACTCCGTAATATTATGCGGTGCGGAGCAAAATGTTTTGATCGGCTGCATTCCTGCTCAAATATTGCGTTTCATTATTAACTCGGTTAGTGGA